>CABHPR010151015.1:58528-84079 GCA_902168415.1 Peromyscus melanophrys | reverse complement strand
ACATATGCACCCACACATGCATACTCACACACATATACTCACACTAGTGTAGGCATGTACATTCACACACATGCACACACACCACAGGGACAGGGAAGGGAGATCCTTAACAGAGGCAGGCACAGATTATTTGAAAGTAAAACTAGTAACAGTTTATATTGAGTAACAGTGAAATGCAATTCATCTGATAGGTAAAGTTTGAAATGGACCTTGATGTGTTAGCAAAGTTTTGAAGATGTTGACAAAGGTGATAGCTGAAAGTGATGGTTAATGTTAATTGTCAGCTTGACAGAATCCAAAATTACATAGTGGCTAGATGGACTTGGCCATGCCTATGGGAGGCTATATTGACAACATTAACTGCCGTGAGAAGAGTTGCCAACTGGGAGTAACACCATTGCCTGGCTTGGATCACAGATTTTGTTGTATGAAAAATGGAATGGAGGAATGGCATGTGTCCACTGATTTCTGCTTCTTGACTGTGTACAGCACTTGTGAGCACTTGAAACAGAATCCTTTGCTCAAAGGTATCATCTAGGGAGGTTGGTTGTGTACTGCCAGATGAAGTCCTTAGATTTGGCTGAATTTCCCCTCTCCGTTTCTCCATCTGCTTCCACTCACTCCTTTCTTCATCATCGCTATTGCAAGCTGTAACTTGAAAGAATGCATTTTGTAATACATAAACATTAGAACCCACAACAACAATTATTTTAGCAACAAAAGTTACAAAAAAGCATAGCTGAAAAGAATCATCTTGCCCGCTAGGAATGTCTCTTTGGTGGGTCCTGCAGTTTGGAATTGTGTGAAAGGAAAGGGAATCAGGACTACTGATGGAGGTTCCACATATTCATAAATATTTTACTTGAGAGAAAGGGGAACTATTTAAAAAGAACAATATAGAGGTAATGTGTGATGGAATTATGGCATAAATAGTTATTTGGTGCAATATTTTCAAGACCAGAATGCCATATTTGTGGTGGGTAACATAACAATTGTCAATGATATCTGGTCATGTGAGCAATTTGAACAGTTGTGCACAATTATTCATCGAGGACTTTGTACTTGATAATAATAATAACAATAATAATAATAATAATAAATAATGACTTGTTAAACTTGCAACCCTGAGATTGGTATGATTATTATGATTTTATTGATCCTTAAAAATTAATCCTCTGATGTTTGTAAAATGTCTCGTGAAATATGAATCTAAAAAACCCAACCTGATGGTTTTCAACTCATATAAGGAAGAAGGCAGAGAAACTTCATCCTTGTGTAAAGAGGCAACATTTTAACTGGTCAGTTAGAGAGTTAAAGTTAGGACAGCATAGGTTGCCTTTGAAGATTTGAGTCACTACAAACAACTGGGTAACTGACATCATTCTCACTATAAGGTTTTATTTTTCTTTATATTTTCTTCTCTTTCAGGCTGATGTCATCGACGTGAGTTATGGAACTGCAGATGATTTAAAAAGGATCACAAAATTTAAAAATACAACAAATCAAATTGCACTCCTGAAATTAGGAAAATTACCCCTGCTGTATAAGGTTAGTACAAAGGCTCTTATTTGGTGATAGAGTAAATGAAGTTTTTATTGCTGTTTAAGGTAGAGGCTTTTGAAGTTATATATATGGAGAGAGTGCATATGTGTCCTTGTGTGCGTGCGTGCGTGCGTGTGTGTGTGTGTGTGTGTGTGTGTGTGTGGCATGCGCATGCTCCAGTGTATGAGAGAATTATAAGAAGTATCATTTCCAAATTAGAATAAATTAATATCTTGATAGAAAAGAATTGATGCCTGTATTCCTTAAATGAGGAGATGCATTCACTTGGGGACTGGTGAGTCTGTGAGCTCCCAGTCGAGGAGCAGAGCCATATAAAGGTCCACATCTAAATGTTGACAAAGAGAACTTGGGCTACATCTTCTCATGACATATATGAAACTTCCAATCCGTGCTCAAAATTGGCTGATTTCCATGTGCATCCATCTTCTTTGATCAGAATCTAACTGACTTATACTCTTCTGGGATTGATTTTGTAAACTCTGTAACTTGACATGACTGCCTGCACTTAGGACTCCAATTAAAACATAATATTCTAAGGAGATGTAGAATTTTTATTCATTTTTATCTAAATTGAAGTTTATTAACACTTATCCACTAGGTACATCTATATAATTAAAGCAATTCAGACTAAATACTGGATAAAGATTTAGTACAATGTATAGCCAGTGCTGTAGGTTATTATTTCATTTCTATTTCTGTTTAGAAAGAATGGTCATTGTGGTTATTTCACAGGAAGCCCCTTGTTCTGAAGACACATTGAACTTTTTCTTATCCATTTTTAAGGGTTTTTCTAATCCCTAATCTCCAAAAAATATTTCCAGAACTGTTGGATGATGATGGCACATTCCTTTAGTCTCAGCACTCAGGTGGCAAAACCAGGTTAATCTCTCTGAGTTTTAGACTAGCCTGGTCTACTTGGCTCACTGCATAGCTCCAGGCCAGCCAACACTTCAAAATAAGACCCTGTTTTTAAAAAAAGGAAAGGAAGGAAGAAAAAGAAGGAAGGAAGGAAGGAGAACTCTCTGTACATATTTTCATTATCTTTCAAGGATTACTTAAATCAATATTAGATCATGTATAGTTGTGACATAGTTTTAAAGATAAAAAGGACAGTGATATTATTCTGTGCTCAATAATCTTTTGAAATGCAATACATACTTTTAAACAGTCACATATAGTTACAGAAATCATGCTCAATGTATTCTATTTGGAGAAAAAAGATAATAAATATAGTCATGGTCAAAAAACCAAAATATTAACAGTAGTACATACATGTAATCCAATACTGAAAATGACTCCATATTTGTAGAGGTGAACCAAATGAGTATTTTTAAATGGAAGAGGAAACCAAAGTTACACAGTTGATGTGTGTGGGTCTAATGTGTTCATTGTACCAATTATGAAATGTGACTTAGGTTAACTTTAGTAATTGATGAAGTCTCCATCTTTACACTTGCCTGAGTCTACATGTTATACAATGATTGTGTATTTTAAAAGAGAAAATGCCTTTAAAATTTCAAATTAAGAGTCTGGAGCAGTGGCTCCATGGTGAAGAGCCCTTGCTGTTCTTGTAGAGGACCAGTGACCCACCTTCCTGTCAGGTGGATAGTTTGTATGGCTCATGGATGGGTAAGTCTTTTTTATGCCCTAGTCAACCAATTCTCTAGAGCATATCTGTGCCTGCTTTTTAAGTCTGAAGCTTAGAATACGGACTAACAATCTATTTGGTATGGGGTAGTTCTTTGATACTATAAGTTTTGTCTAAGATTTGCTTTGATCAATCTTCAAAAAGTCAGAGTGCTCTCAGAGGCAGTATGTGACCTGAGATCTTCATAAATTCTCAACTTGCTAAAATGAATTCCACTATGAAACATTTTTAAATAAAATACTATAAAGCATTTTACTTCTTATTATGTACATTTTCACTCTCTGCAGTAATAAATAAATGGTGTATACTCTATAACATGTAAAATTAAATAAGTTACAATGGACAGAGTTTCCACTATAGTCTAGGTCCTAACACAATAGTCTTCACATGGAGGAGAAAATAATATATGGAGTAAATTATAAGTGGTCACATAATTAATTAACTATGTCATTCAGCACAGTAAAACGACGGTTGAAATTTACAAATCCTACTGCTATTCTTCAAATGGAAGAGTGTAGGTCATGTTTCTATCACTGTCATAGAGTTAGTTATTAAAATGTTGTATTCTCATTATATGTATTTTAAACTTAAATTGAAAATTTTAAAGATTTAAGTATTCTAACTGTTTTTAGATTCCTAAAAATGGGAACTATTTTATCTATTTGATAAAACATGCTATACAATAGGAAAAATGAAAATCATATGATCCATCATTCTATACCATGATGCCAATACATTGCTGTATGATTCATGATCAGTGTGTGTTGCATGAAAGACTTTCCTTTTGAGATACAAACATACAGAATAAATGAGGAGTATTGCTTACAAATCACCAGCCATCTATATCTACAATAGTCAATGAAATCTATAATTTTCAAATCTTCAAGACAAGTGGAAGATCATTAGGAAATATTCTAGTTAGGTATCTAAAAATCCTGACAAACACTATGTTTCGAAAATTCATTTCCATGAAGCATGTGTGTACTATTTGTTATTTTTTGTATGTTTGTGAGGTTTATATTGTTTAATTTATCCTAGATATCATTTTTCTCAGAAGCCTTTGTTTAAGCCAGATGATAATTGTTCTCAAAAGCAAATGAGCTATCAACCTTCTTCTGTCCTAAGGCTCAGGGAATAAGCAGAAGAGGGGTAGAAAGAATGTAGGAGAAGAAGATGAGGGGGGAGCTTCTGAAATGCTGCTTCCAACCATGAAATGGCCATTGCATTCATGAACTCATAACTGCACAAGACCCAAACAGGCCACTTCATGTGTTAGAGGATCATCAAAAATGGGAGAATGTTCACTTAATTTCTCATTCTTTTTCCCCAAATCAAAATATGGATGTATTTACTTGTTAAGTAGCAAAAATAAGTGGTACATTGGAGAAAGACTGAAGTGTAAATCTTATTTCATTTCCTAAGATTTTTGAAAATTTAAATTAATTCATAAAGTGTGTAAGAGCCAGAGGGGTTAGAGGATACCAAGAAAACAAGACCCTCTAAATCAATATGAACAAAACTCATATGAACTCACAGAGACCTGAAGCAGCATGCACAGGGCCTTCTTGGGTCTGCAGCAGGTCCTCTGTGTATATATTATGACTTTCAGTTTAGTGTTTTATTGGATTCAGTTTAGTGTGTGCATTTTCTTGGGCTCTTTTCTTCCAGTTGGTTTGTCTTGTCCAAACAGATGTGATAGTCTTTGCTGTATTTCATTGTATTTTATTTTGTTGTACTTTAAAAAACATGAATGAATGGATGAATGAATGAATGAATGAAGACCCAGCCACTCAGGAAAAGGTTACACCTGCTGGGAGAGGAAAATCAGCTTTCTCCAATAAAGCAGCACTGGGTACATCAGCCACTGGAGGACAGGCCTCATGTTCAGGTGAAGTAGTTGACCAACATGTAACGGACTCCACCGTTTTTCTGTGTTATTTGGTTAGAGTTTAGAGGGGTTTTTTTTGGGAGAGTGTATTTTGTTGTTGTATCAGGTGTTCGCTTGCATTTTTGAGAAAGAACTTAAAGTTGGGTTGGTAGGGAGAGGGGGCAGATCTGGAAGAACTTGGGAGAGGGGAAGAAAATGATCAAAATATATTTAAATTTTAAAATTGTTTAAATAGTATAAAATATAATAATAAAAAAGAAAATTTTATGTGTACATATAATACATTCTAGTTAATCCCTCTACAGTCTTCTTTTCATTTCCCTTGTCCCCTTCTCCTCCTCACTGCCTGTACTTTTCCTAGATTCACGATGCTTGGTTTTGTTGTCTGACCCACCTAGTTTAACCATTGCCATTTGCGTGACTACTTTATTTGGACTACCCACGGGAACCTGAGAGGGACTCCTTTCCCCAAATTCAGCAGCACCAAATTTTGCAGCGGTGATGAGCCAGGCACTCTGGGCCCCTCCTCATCCATTGCTGCCTGTTTATGGAACCATTCTTGTTCAGACCTAGTGCAGGCATCTTCAGTTGTTGAGAATTTCTGATTCCTATGGCTGTATATTGCCCAGAAGATGGCATTTCACAGTATATTTCTGTATTTTATAGCTCTCTCCTTCTTTCTGCCCCCTCTCCACAATGTCCCCTTAGCCTTGGAGGAAAAGGTCTTGTTAAGTGCTGTCTAGTCTAGGTATAAGAGGGTATTTACAAGGTGATTTGATGCTATGCCAATTTAACTAAAAAAAAATTAAGTTCCCCATACCCTTCCTTCCCATGAGTGTTTGACTATATTTACAGTTCTGGGCATTTTGTCCCTCCTGTGAAGTGAGCCTAAAATCAATTGGTTACTTTCATAATTTCTTGCCACTATTACACAAATGTCTACATGCTGCCTGACAAATTGGTGTTGTTTGCGGAATTCACAACTGGTTAAAACCATTGATGACTTTCTTTCCCATCACCTGTCTTAGCAATTTTGTTACTATGAAAGCTAGGACAGACATGAGACTGCTAGGTAAGTTCCAGGCTGATTTTTCTATTTCGTGAAACCAAGGTGTGTGGTGCCTTCAGCCATCAGGATCTTATTTAGTTCTGAGAATAACCAAGAAGGATGACAAGAACCCATATTGCTTTGGGGGCCTCTAAGGCCTCTCTGATCAATGACATTGTTGTTCCATTCTAAACTACTTCTGATAGGTGAGGAGTATGCAGCAATGAGCACCGTAAGCTTTATGTGCGTTGTGGCAGTGAGGCTGACAAGTTATGAAAGGAAAGAAACACATTTTCCTATTGAAACTTTCAAAATACCATCTTTCCCTGTTACAGAGAACACAAACAGTTTGAATGGCAACTGTAGAATATTTTTGGACAAAAGTTTATTTAAATGGTGTCACTGCTGAGGTTAGGGTGATTCTGAATTTGAAGACACACTTGCTTCTGTTTTACCTCAAAGCAATTTTTGCTAGTATTTAATGAAGAAAAATAAAAGGCAAACATTATCTTGCTACTTAGAAAAGATGTACTTTGTTCACTGAATAATTTAATGGGGCACTTCACACCCAGTTCTCAGAAGTAATTATAAGAGACCTGTGCCTCCATAATTTGTAATTATAAGATTCCAGAATGCTTTCATTTGTCATAGAAAATGTGGTCTGGACTTACCCTTCATCTGTTCTATGGTGGCATGAGCAAAGGAGAAAAGCACTCTCTCTAACCCTTGTGGCCTGTGGCAGGTGGTGTCAGGGACAAGGACAGAACCTCTAGTTAGTGGAAAAATACAGACCCCCATAAGACAGGAACTACATCATCTTACAGTCAGGTTGCCTAGCAACAGGACACTGAGTAGCGCCCTTGACCTTTTCACCCTGTAAACATCCTGTTAGCTTGCCCCACCTTATGCAGATAACAGCTTCTTGCTCCCCCTACCCTGCAGGAACTATATAAACCCTCCTGGAGAAAAATATAGTTGCACCTTGGTCAGAAATCTTGACTTGGTGTATTTCCTTTGTGTCTCCTGTCCCTAATCATTCCGTCCTTAAGGTGGTTGAGAACCTGTTGAAGCCCTGCTGGCCGGGGCAGGTGGGAGAGCAGAAGAGCTAGCCCTGCCTCTCATCAGCTGCAGCACTCTGCAGAGTGGTCCCTGTTACCACTCCCTGGGCAACACAGTAGAGCTGGCCCTGGTGGTGTGGGCAAGCCAACCTAAGAGCATGAGAGGAGGAGAACTGGTCCAGAGAGCTCACCGTGGTGGTGAGAACAAGGGAGAGCTAGCAGGCTGACCAACCCAGCAACCCTCTTGACCCAGAACCAGGGCTATGAGTTGGCCCATCCCATCATCTACTCCATCTATGACCTGTTGGAGCATGTGAGCGGGTAGATCCTGCTGATTCAAAGTTGTAGGATCTCCATGACACAGAACAACAGGCTATCCAGGCAGAGCTCCAGTGAGGGTCCTGCATTGATGGTAGAGCAGAAGCCAGAGGTCCTGACCCGGACCAAAGACTCATTGCAATGAACACTCATAAGTAATGATAGATGAACTAAAGGGTATACCACGTGACTCACTGTGTCACACAACAGCTTCCATGATGAGATTTCCCTTTTCTTTCTTCTTTTTTTCCTCTTCTATTTTTAAATTTTATTTTGTTTTTATCCTGGAGGATATGCTAGGTTGAAGGGAAGGGGGTGGATGGAAAGGGGCAAGGAGATGAATGGGATCAAGATGCATGATGTGAAATCCATAAAGAATCAATAAAAAAAGTTCAATTGGAAAAAATTTACAAAAGCAATTAAAGTAAGTGAATTTAGAAGAAATACATATATTTGAATATTTCACATTACTTTCCAAATATTTAACTGTTTCTTGTGGCTTGGAACTAAATGCAAGTATGTCCAAAAAGCTTCATATTTTGTCTAGAGATAACTAGATAATTAGAAGTCATGCCTATGTTTATGTTTATCTAATCACATAGATATTAGCTTACTTATATCTTTAATTTATTTAATTTTCATTAGATATTGAACCATTCAAAAACTATCAAATCATAACAAGTAACATCATGACAGAATTTTTTTTTGTTTTGATACCTCTTATTATGGGATACTGAGAACAATCATCTCCAAGTATTCATAATTATTTTGTAGCATGAAGGGACGAAAAATTTGATTTCTCTCAATTAAATGTTGCTGTGGACACTTAAAAAAATGAACACAAAAGAGAAAGAGGACAAATAAACAAGAGGAAATGGAATGAGGGATAGAGAAAAAATGTAGGGAGAATAGAAGGGGAATGGAGAGAGAGACACACAGAGAGAGACAGAGAGAGAGAGAGAAGGGGGGAGAGAATGAACTAGTTAGGGAGGAGGGAAAGAAAAGAGGAAGAAGAGGAAATAGACATTCTTTCCTATTTAATCCCTAAACCATCACTATTTCAAAAAAATTCTAAAATATTAAAAAGTAGCCTAAACATTTGGAATCATTAACCTAGAGAATACATTTTGGAAATACTCCCCCCTCTTTCACATTTTAGACTTTCCTATCCTTCTCATGTCTGGTTGGCAAATTTTTAAAATGTTTCAGGGCTTCACAGTGTAATTTATTCCCTATTTACTCTGTGTTCAATGGGGAATTTGTTTAAAATTGTATAGTAGAATACTGCATGGTGCAAATTATGGCAAACACTGTTCTATTGCTCACTGGTTATGGCACCTTAGAAAACAATCTAGCTGCTCCCCATGTTACAATCTGCACCATAATTATACAGGTAGTCTCAACTAAGCTTGTGCTAATATTAAACCTCTGGCCAAGTGTTATTCATATTATTATTATGAACAAGGTTGTCTACTCTTTCCATATCTATTCAATATAGTACCTGAAGTCGTAGCTAGAGCAATAAGACAACTGAAGTAGATTAAAGGGATACAAATTGAAAAGGAAGAAGTTGAAGTATATTTATGTGCAAAAGATATGATGGCAAACATGAGTGACCCAAAAATTTACACTAGAAAACTCCTACAGCTGATAAAGACTTATAGCAAAGTAGTTGGATACTAAATTAACTCACAAAAGTCAGTAACCTCCCTATATACAAATGGCGAATGGTACAAGAAAGAAATTAGGGGAACGATACATTTCATAATAGCATTAAATAATATAAAATCTCTTGGATTAACTCTTACAAAGCAAGGGAAAGACTTGAATGGTAAAATCTTCAAGTCACTGAAGAAAGACATCAAAGAAGATATCAGAGGATGGAAAGGTCTCCCATGTGCATGCATCAGTAGGTTTAACATAATAAAAATGACCATTCTATAGGTTAAATGCAATCTCCATAAAAATTCCAACACAATTCTTCATAGACTTTGAAAGGACAATTCTGTGCTTCATATAAAAACACACACAAAAAGAAAGAAAGAAAGAGAAAAAGGAAAAAGAAAAATAACAGGATAGCTAAAATAACCTTGCATAATAAAACAACTTCTGGAGGTAACAGCAGCCTCCAGTAATAAAAGTGTATAAATAATAAAATAACATTGGCACAAAAATGAACAAGTGGATTAATGAAATCAGATTGAAGACCCAGATGTAAATCTTTACACCCACGGAAACCTGACATTTGATAAAGAAGCCAGAAATTCACACTGGAGAAAGACAACATCTTCAACAAATGGAGCTGGTTAAACATGATGGCCACATGTAGAAGGATTCAAAGAGATCCATACTTATTACCCTGCACAAAACTCAACTCAAAATGGATAAAAGACCTCAACATAAAACTAGATCCACTGAACCAGATAAAAGAGAAAGTGGGGAACAGGCTTCAACTCTTTGGCACAGGCAACAACTTCCTGAGCAGAACACCAATAGCAAAGGCACTGAAATCCAGCACTAATAAATGGGGGACTTCATGAAACTGATAAGATTTTGCATACCATAGGGCAACATCATTTGGACAAAGCAGTAACCTATGGAATGGGAAAAGATTTTTTACCAACTACACATCTAAGAAAGGGCTAATGTTCAAAATAACTAAAGAACTCAAGAAACTAGACAAAAAGAAAACAAATAACCCAATTTAGAAAAATGGGGTATAGATCTAAATATGTAACAGAGGAAACTCATAACTGTGAAACACGTAAAGAAATGTTCAACATCCTTATCCATCAGGGAAATGCAAATCAAAACTACTTTGAAATTCCATCTTACATCAGTCAGAATGGCTAAGATCCACAAAACAAGTGACAGCTCATCCTGTTGAGGATGTGAAGTAAAAGGAACATTCATGCATTACTGCTGAGAGTGCAAACTTGAACAGCTACTATGTAAATCAGTGTGGTAGTTCCTCAGGAAGCTGGAAATCATTCTACCTCAAGGTCCAGCTATATCACTCTTGGGCATATAGCCAAAGGATGCTTTATTCTACCACAAAGACACTTGCTCAATCTTGTTCATTGCTGCTCTACTATTCACAATAGCCAGAAATGGCAAACAACCTAGTTGTTCCTCAATGGAAAACAGATAAAGAAAATGTGGTACATTTACACAATGGAGTATTATTCAGCCATTAAACAAAATGACATAATTAAATTTGCAAGCAAATGGATGAAACTAGAAAAATTCCTGAGTGAGGTATCCCAGATCCAGAAAGACAAATATGGTATATATTCACTTATATATGAATATTAACTGTTAAGTCAATGATAACTAAGCTACAATCCATAGAACCACACAGGGTAGGTATATAGTAAGGGACTGGAGAGAACAAATAGATCTCATTAGGAAAGGGAAATTAAATTGATAGTTATGTATGATTGGGGACTGGAATGGAAGGATCAAGGGGATTGTGGGATGGAATATGGGGAGAGAAATCTAAAAGTAAGGGTCATTTGAGAAATAGTATGGAAACCTAATATAGTAGAAACTTGCTAAAATATACATTTATATGAAGGTGTTCTAAATGAAATCACCAAATAATTAGAGAGACAGAGTCCAAACTGGCCAACCCTTGTCACCAAAGGAGGCTTCCAGTAATGGGATTGGGCTACATCTAATTGAATTGTTGCCCAAAAGGGTCCCACAGGAATACCCATACAACCTAGGTTATTGCCAGGACAAACTGACAGCAAGGCCCATTGTTGAAGACAACACTTATACAACTCATCGAACATAGTGATATCGAGCTGATGCCTACATAGAGCCTTCTTCACCCCTGTGTTCCAACATCTTTAGTACAGGAGGGTACTCTGTGTGCTATCAAAAGTGAAACATAGACACCAAGCCCAAACCCTTCATCTACAATGGTGTACTATCTGCAAGATATGTTAGAGCAATTGTGGCAAAAATCTTATGGGGGTAACCACCCCATAACTTATTGACTTAAGGCCTACTCCACAAATGGGACCCAAACCAGGAACAGTTTGGGTGGCCAAGAACCTGAGACTACATAACTGAGGAACCTAAGGCAATGCTAAATAATAGTAGTCCAAAAATGAGAGAAGGGGGGAGAGAGAGAGAAGAAGAAAGAAAAGAAAAACTATGTAGTGATAAAATGACTCCTAATGATATTCTGCTATACTCATAGATCAATGTCTTTTTCAACTACCATCATAGAAACTTCCTGCTCCTGCAGATTGGCACAAATTTAGAGATCCACAGCTAGACATTACAGAGAGTGAGAGACCTTAGAACACTCATCACTCAATAATATGTCTCCATCAAATTCCTCCCCTCAGAGATCAGGGAACCCTGAAGAAGAGAAGGCAGAAAGAATTTAAGAACCAGATGGGATAGAGGAACCTAAGGAAACAAGACCCTCTAAATCAACATGAGCAAAGCTCATATGAACTCACAGATGATGAAACAGGATGCACAGTGCCTGAACTAGTTGAACCAGGGCCTCTGTGTTTGTATTATAGCTTCCAATTTAGCGTTTTTATGGAATTCCTGAGTGAAGGAATGAGTAAGTCTCTGATTCTTGTGCCGTTTCTTGGGCTCTTTGTTTATTTGTTCCAACTTCGAGGTGACAGTTTTTGCTTTACCTTATTATATTTTCTTTTGTTGTAGTTTTAAAAATTGAATGGATGAATGAATAAATGAATGAATGAATACCTAGCTACTAGGGTAAAGGCTAACAACTGAACTGTCATTTATAACTTCTGGGAGAGGGAAAATCAATTTTTCCAGTGGAATGACAGTGGATTATATCAACCACTCCAGAGCATGTCTCATGTTTAGGAGTAGTTGATCAACAAAATAAAAATTATATTTAAATTCAATAATTGTTTTAAAGACAAAAATATCATAAAAAATAAAAGCTACATGTTATATTGTATCTAAACTTCAGTTCAGTAGAGGTCCCATTTTTACAACAAATTACTATTTAATAAGTTATACAAACTATTAATAGACCACAAAATAGTTTACTTGAACATTGAAACAATCTCTACCTAATAAAATATTATCTTAATTAGTAATTATTAATGTAAAACTAAATTTATCAAACTCATACATTTTCATTAACTAACTTTAACTAAAAATATAAATACACTATGTTTATATAAAAGCTATCTAGAAAGTTTTACAGTCTATGCATATTATAGTAATGAATGCAACCTTCTTTTTCTGTTTGAATAATGAATATTTCAAAAGAGTGTTTATTAGGGCTAAAACTTTTATATTTCATTTGCTACATTTCCATTTTTATTGTCTAAGCATAAATATTATTTTTACATTTTCTCTTATGTTGCATTTTAGATTATACCTGGTAACTTCATTGAATATATAAATTTCTTTTTCATTTACTTAATAATTATTTTGATATTATGATCATCTGGCTAAACTTTAGAACACAGCATTAGTGGTTCTGATCATTATTAGAATAATTCCACATTTTAAATAATTTAGTATTGGAAAAAAAATCAAAGAATTAAATAGTTCCTTTAATCTACAAAACTAGGTTAGATAAATTTAGACTAACATTTATAATTAAGAAAATGATATTAGCAAGTATTTAAGAGAGACTATCAGCTTTTCTATTTTCAGTTATAATTTTCTTTATACTCTAAATTGCTAGACTTCTATAGATTTTTTTAAACTATCAGCATACTTTTCAGCCTAGAACTTGAATGCTTAAGTATATAAGTGTAGAAATGACATGTGTACTTATAAGACATTAGTAATTCTCAGGGATTAATTTTACAAAGTTGTATGATAGACTTCCTCATATAAAATTAGTGATTGCATGAATATTAAGAGAGAATTCTTGCAGACTGGCATGTCACACTTATTACCCCACACAAAAACTGATCCAGCTTATGCTTGCCTCAGTAATAGCAGGTCTACTATGAGTAATAGCAGAAATTATTGATAGTGTGGAATTATGGACACTAAAATATCTGTTACATAATTGAAAACATTACTTCTCTTCTGTTATAAATAGAACATTTTTTATTTGTCTGCTTTTCAAGACAGAGTTTCTCTGTGTAGACCTCTAATTGATGATAAAACAGGAAAATACAATCTACTTTTATCATAATTTTTGTTTTTGAGATTTTAAGATTTTTTTCTCTTAATCTTGGTTGAATTTTCCCCTTTATTGAAAATAGGTTTGTTTCTTATTAATATATCCTGATTATGGTTTCTCCTCCTTCTAGTCCTCCCAGCCCCCCCTCCCTTCCCCTCTCATCGTATCCATTCCCTTTCTGTTTCTCATTAGCAAACGAATAGTCTTCTAAGGAATAATAATAAAAATATAACAAAATATAAGATAAAACTGACCCTATCGCATCCAGGTTGGACAAGACCAATCATTAGAAGGAAAAATTCCAAGAGAAGGCACAAGATTCAGGGACCACTTGTTTACACACGCAGGAATTACATGAAAACACTAAACTGGAAGCCATAATACATATGCAGAGGACCTGGTGCAACCCCTGAAGGCACTGTGCAAGCTGCCTCGGTTCTGAGTTTATATGAGCTTAACAATGTTTACTTAGCAGGTCTTGTTTTCTTGGAGCCCTCCATCCCCTCTGGCTCTTATACACCTTCCACCTCCTTTTCTGTGGGGTTCCCTGAAACTTGAAGGGAGGGATTTGATGGAGACATATCACTGAATGTTGAGGATTTCAAGGTCTCTCACTGTCTGCATAATGTCTGGCTATGAGTCTCTGTATTTGTTCCTATCTAGTGCAAGAGGTGGTGGCTGAGCATGACACTGACCTATGAGTATAGCAGGATGTCATTAGGAATCATTTTATTGCTACTTTTTAATTTTTAGAAGAGTAGTATATTTGCTTTATCTTTTAGGAACGAGTTGAGAATGTTATAACAATTGATGTTGATCATGAATTTTTAGGATATTGAAGAATACTTGTTACTTCAGTTTTTGTCTTTTATTGAAAATTATTTTTATATAATATTTTCTAATTGTAATTTCCCCTCCATTAACTCCTTCTAGATCTTACTAACCTGCCCTCTCATACAAATCCACACTTTTCTTTCTTTCCTTAGGGGAAAAGAATCAAGTGGAAAGTGGGAGAGAAGAGAAGGGCAAGGAAGGGAATACAGGGAGAAACAGTTAGAGCTAAGTTTGGGGCGTTGTATGGAAATCTCAGACAGTAGATCTTTCCTAAAATACATACATGTATGAAGGAGGTCTAAATGGAATCATGGGAGGAGATGGAGACCCAACTGGACATCTCTCATCACCAAATGAATACTCCAGTTTTGGGAATGGGTCACATCTAATAGAATTATTGGCCAAAAGAACATTGTGGGAACTCCCAAACAAGCCAGGCTATTGTCAAGGCTATTGGTTGCTCTCCACAAACTGACGTAAGGCTGTGTTGCTGAAGACAACACCTATACAACTTACTGAAAACAGAAGTTGAGCTGGTGCATACCTAGAGCCTTTACCCCTACTGAACACTGTGAACAGTGGTCACAGTAATAGAAAAGTACTCTTCATGCTACCAAAGGAGAAAGGTAAATTGCAACCCAGCTTCAGAGATATTTTTAAAGGTAGCAATTTAAAAGGTACCTCTGTCTTGTTGCAGCTTTCTTCTAAATACATTATCTCCAATAGACCTTCCTTATTTTCTCAAATCCCTGTATTAGGAATGTGACTGTTGATCGATGAATAAGGCTCCAGAGTCTGAATGAATGACTTCACTAACACTGCCTGATACATTATGGGATAGCAAGGCCTGCTTTCCAAACCCAGCATATTCTGGTCCTCACAGTTATGAATTTACCTGTGTCCAAGAACATTCAGATGGCTTTTCTGAGACCTTTTCAATGCTGTGGTCACAATCATCATTCTTCACAACTGAACAAAAAAGTTTTCAGTTATTTTCAGATGCTTCAGGCTGAGAAGAATAGAAAATGATAGGGGAACTGTGAAAAAATGTATAACTAGTTGAGACAAATGATGAGTATGTGAGTGTTCATTTGTGATACCTGTGCAGATTCTGTTTTATTCTCTTTTTTTTTTTTTTTTTTTGGTTTTTCAAGACAGGGTTTCTCTGGGTAGTTTTGTGCCTTTCTTGGAACTCACTTGGTAGCCCAAGCTGGCCTCGAACTCACAGAGATCCGCCTGGCTCTGCCTCCCGAGTGCTGGGATTAAAGGCGTGCGCCACTACCGCCCGGCTTCTGTTGAATTCTTTAAAACAAAAATTTCTAGCTATAGTAATTGAGGGGAAAATATAGCTAGGATTCTCAACAGATGCCTGGAAATGGTTCTGACTCTCAGTACCAGCTGAGCGAGCCCTTCTTGCATGGACGCTGATGAGTGCTTTCAAGGAAAGCTCTCCATTTAGACACAACTTCTCATTTATGTGGAGAGTCTTTCAGGCATCTTTGCTCTTATTCAATCAGGCATACTAATCAGAGGACTTGGACTTTCCAATTTAGCTGTCCAAAATTCAACCTGACTAATGGGTGAAAGAATGTCACTTGATATTCTGACTGAAAGTGGAGTAAAATCAACGAGTGGATTGGATGTGCTCATTTCAGCTAAAATCACTCTTCATAGAAATTGACTTTTTATCAGATTAGCAGCATGCAGGGCAGCATAGCCTAGGGCCCCTAAACAAAAAATACATGAGGGAATTGGTTCTGAATTTGCTCTCAACCAGAGTGCCTGGCGAATCATGAGACCTTTACATTTCTCAGTTAATTTATTATTAGACAGAAACTCTTACTAAGTTCTGCATCAAAGTGTTGCTACTAAATGTTACCTTGAATAAAAAGAATCTGTAACTTGAAAATACTTACGAATCTCTCATCATAATCATCTTAGATTGCATGCTCATGTATTAGACAAGCAAAAGTGAGTATATTCATGCAGTATGGCAAGCATTTGAGGAATGCCTGTGGAATGTCCAGTGTGCTTGCTGGGCTGCTGTGAATATCGTCCAGCATTATGTTGACTTGGCTAGCTGTTAAAATCATTGCATATAGAAATGTTTTCTAATTAGTAATTTAAAGTTATAAAAGTATTTTATTTCACTAAATAAGCCTTAAACTTGTTTGGGACTAAGAGCTGGTGATTTATTTGGTTCCTTCTTATTAAGACATACTTTTAAAATGCAAGTATGAACAATGAAGTTTTTAATAAATTGATAGCCATTCCCCTCTTAGATTGGAGATTCTGTATAAATACATTTGCTTCTGGCTCCAATATGTCACAATCCCAAGACAATTTCATCAGCTTTCAGTTATAGAAGAATGTCAGTGGTTTAGGTTGAGAGTGCACATCATGACTGTGACATAAAAAGACAATCTTATTAAGGAAAACAATAAATAGAAAATATTGAGTTCATCTTAGAAGATACTCAGAATGAGCAATCTAGTCTTTTCTAACTATACATTATTTATTAGAGTTTCAGGTTTGGTTTGGTTTTCTGAATTTTAAAATGGATTAAAGAAATTGAGTAATGGATGAAAAAGTCATCTGTGAATCTAAAAAATAATGAGTCAAGTTACTTGTTGATTGTTAAATCTGAATAAAGAAGACAGAAGAGAATATTAAAAATAATCCCCTTACTATGGAAGTGTTTTCATGTATTACTAGATGATGATGATGATTATTATATCCTCTTCCTATATAAAACTTAGGCTTAATCATAGATATATTTCATATTTTATATTTTGTTATTCAAGAATAATGAAATATAAGTAATTGTCTCAGTCTTTTTGCTTCTACAGCATTTAATGTCTCATTTTTCCTAGTTTATTTATGTTTGCTTTAATTTCTAATGTTTGTATTTTCTCCAAGTGTAGAAGCATGTTTAGGAGACAGTGTAAAATAACCATGTACACCTCTTTCCATACCACTTGAGCCACTGGTAATAACTGCCACACACACCCCCGAAAGTAAGCAAATGTGTGCTTTTAGAGTGAAGGTTTGTGATCTAAGAGACTAAGGAGTTTGCCATTTGTGTCAATAGAGACCTTGGCCTTGATTACCATCCTCAATCCATTTTAGTTAACTGTAGAAGCAAGTTCAGTTGCACTATTCTGAAGGTATTACACACCTTAACACAGTCTATTCGAAGGATGCATCCATTCAAGGAAATATAAAATACAGTTTTATGTGCGTTATTCAGAAAATGAGTTTACTCTCTCACTGAGTGCTAATTTTAGTATAATATGAAAGTTTTATAGGTAGATGACTTGTTTTACATTGGAGTTTACGTTGTCTCTGCAATAATCCTTATATAATTCCTTTTGTATTGCACTGGAATTATGGGAAGGCCTGTGTCTTATCTTCACTGATATAATTTTAGCATATAGAGACCTGTTATTGAGCCTTAGGCTTCAATTGTTTTCCTCTGTTAAAATTCTGCAGTTCCTTTTACCAGTATAAAACTGATTGATTATATTTCATTTTATGATGACAGTTATTGTATTAATTTTTATGATTCAGGCTGAAAGAGAAACCACCTACCAATGGATTTTTACGTAGATGTTCTGAATAGACTCTAAGACACAAGATGCAAGAGCAGTTAACCCTATCACCACAGCCCGCCTATTTCATGTTGAGCACACAGGAGACGTAAGACAAGATGTTCGAAATACATCCCTCCTGTCTTATGACACCATTCCAGTCTCAAGGAGTCTTTGTGACACAGCTAAAATTAATTAACCCGGATGGTCTGATTACCACAGCCCCTGATTTCTGTTAATAGCCATGTTTATCATTTTAATGTGAAATTGGCTTCTAGCAATTTACTTGATCACAACTATGTATGATGCACTCCTCCTGCAGTATTTGACATCAGATGAATATGGAAGGTTGAGAGCCACACATCTGCCAGCATATGTTGGGCCTGCTTCTTCCTTTTCTTCCCCCTAAATATAGCTTACATGTCGTATATACGTGTGATTATGGATGTTGCCATGAATTGAGCAAGAGTGTGTGTGTGTGTGTGTGTGTGTGTGTGTGTGTGTGTGTGTGTCTGTGTCTGTGTCTGTGTCTATGTATCTATGTGTTGGGGGGTTTGCATATGCCCATATGTGCATGCAGAGAACCAAAATTGATGTTGGGTGTGTTCCTTATTCACTCTTTATCTATTCAGACAGAGTTTCTCTCTGAGCCTTGATATGGACAGTTTGGTTCTGCTAATTAGCTAGCTTATTTTGAGTTGCCCCTGTCTCTTACTCCTTAGAGTTGGGATTACTGGTGGGTTTCTATGTATTCCAGACTTATGTGAGTACTAAAGTTCTGAACTCTGTTTCTTATGCTCAATGTACAACATCTTACAGACAGATTCATCTCCTCAAACTAAAACATTTTCTTAGAGATTTATTTTTATTATTTTTAAATTATATGTGTATGTGCTTGTGTGTGTGTGTGTGTGTGTGTGTGTGTGTGTGTGTGTGTGTGTGTGAGAGAGAGAGAGAGAGAGAGAGAGAGAGAGAGAGAGAGAGAGAGAGAAAGAAAGAGAAAGAGAGAGAGAATACATGTGAGTACAGGTGCCGCTGAGACCAAAGCTAACAGATCACCCAGGATCCAGAGTTATAAAAGATCTGTTCTGCCTGACATGGGTGCTAAGCTGCTTTCCCTAGACCCTAATTTTTATGAAGAAAAATGTATCCAGGAATATTTGAAAATCATATCATTTTTCACATTAGCTGACACCTCTAAAGAAACAGGATGATATCTATGATTTCATCCAGTCTACTAAGTTATGTAACTAAGTGCAGATCTCATAGTTTACATTTGATTATACCCTCTTTGAAAAATTTTAATTTATTCTTGTGAATTTTATACATATATACAATGAAATATGATCATGTGTGTCCTTCATTTCCCTGTCAAAAATTTCCCCTAGTTTCTCCTATCATGTCCCCTTCCAATTAATTTCATGTCCTTTTTATACATATGATTAACTAATGCTGCACATTGCATGTGTTGCAGGCCATTCACTAGATCATGGAAGTCCAGTCATTGGCCCGATCCCCTAAAAAGCATGGTTCTCTGTGTCTTCCAAAACTATCAACTGACAGTAGTTGCTAGGTAAGGGGTGGGCCTGGAGAGCACCTACCTTATCTAGGCTGGAGTTTGTGTTGACTTTATCTTCTTCAGGAAACCTCTGGTACTGTGAATTCCTGGTTAAAACAGCCATGTTGTGTACAGAAGACAGCCTTTCACAGTCCTCCTCCCTATCTTCCAGTTCTTACATTCTTGCCCCATCCTTGCTGTATGCCGTGGACAGGGTGGGGTGTGTTTATATAGATGTGAGAACTGATTATAGTTTTGGCACTTTAACCAGTCATGTTCCTCTCTGCTGATTGCCTACTGTAAAATGAAACTTCTTTGACTAGCATTGGGAGCAGCTCAGTTCTATTTGAATGTAAACACAAATTTTTAGATAGCAAATTGACAGCATGACCATTTAGCACAGTAACAATAGCAGGTTCTACTATATGTCTTTTGACTTTATCAGCCATGAAATTTCACCAGGATTATC
The DNA here is from genome assembly GCA_902168415.1 of Peromyscus melanophrys. Classification (NCBI taxonomy): domain Eukaryota; kingdom Metazoa; phylum Chordata; class Mammalia; order Rodentia; family Cricetidae; genus Peromyscus; species Peromyscus melanophrys. Next base: position 63,954 of record CABHPR010151015.1, on the reverse strand, counting down.
TCCTGGAGCAGGTATCAAATCCATTCTCAAAGTGCTTAGTTAGTTAAAAAGTCATGTTAGTACCAGTAGGGCTGTCTTAACTGGCAGGTCAGGGTCAGTGCTAGTGAAGACCACGGTCTTTTTGCCCCAGTAGCCTCTATAGCACCTTCCAACACTAGGAAATCTAGCCTGCAGGCATGATGTTTCCTAGTCAGTTTATGATTGATTTCTCTATGTTCTACAGTCAAAGTGTGTGGTGTCTGCATCAATAAATTCTTACTGTGTAGCTACTGTGAGCAACCAAAGGCAATGACAGTAGCTTGTGCTTTATTGGGAATCTTTTGGGCCTCCCTGACCAGTAACTCATAGGAAGGTATCTGTGATTTTCATTGAATAACCCATATATTCTGAGAGCAATGTTGTCTATCCATCCAGAGTCTGAATTTTTTTTCTTTTTAAATGTTGTGTTTTCAAATTTGCTTACTAACCGTGGTTTGCCATAAGGCTTTTTCATACAGTTTAATTATTGGTTAACTCTCCCACTACCTTGAGCCCTGCCTGATACCTGAGCCTCCATCCCTACTTCGTCCTTCAACACTTGGCATTCACTCCTCCTCTTTCATTTCACATGTAGTCTACGATTTTTCAGATTATTCTTTTGTTATGACATAGTTGGTGTCCATGTGGGTTTTCATATATTCTTTCTTCGGATCAGTCCTCCTTTCCATCCCTAATTCTCTCCATAACCTGCACCCTTCCCTGCTTAAGCATTCCTGCAGCCTGTGTTCCACCTTTCTATGTTCATTTGACCTAAATCTGCTATCCACTCTTCCTTAGCATGTCCCCTAAAGGCCTCATCCCAGGTTCCGGATTTCATTTGTGTTCCAAGATAAACATACAGTCTTGGTGGACATCTAGATTGACTTCATTTTCTGGTTTTGTGAATAGAGCGGCAGTGGATACAGATGTGCAAGAGGATCTATAGAAAGATATGAAGTCCTTTGACTATGGACCAGAGTGGAATTACTAAATTGTATGGTAGTCTGTTTCTATGTTTTTAGGATTTCCAAGGTGGCTGGATTAGTGTACACTTCCACTGTCAGTGTCTAAGAGTCCCCTCCCACAACCACATCATCATTTGTTGTCATTTGAGTTCCCAATGATGATCATTTCCACTGGGGTGAGAAGGAAATTTAAAATTATTTTAATTTGTATCCCCCTGGTTGCTAAGGATGTAGAGAGCTTTTAAAATTGTTTCCTAGTCATTTACTTCCTTTGTAGAAATTTCTACTTAACTCCTTAGCTTCATAGCCCATTTTTGATTGAGTTGTTTATTTTCTTACTGTTTAGTTATCTGAGTGCTTTGTATAGTTTACACACTTCCTCTATTAGATGAATATCTGGGAAATATTTTCTCCCATTCTGTGGGCTATTATCCCCTCACTTCACAGTTTTATTTGTTATACAGAAGCTTTTTAACTTCATGATCCATTGTTGATTGGTGATTATATTTCCCATGCTCTGGAGTCTTATTTCTGTCCCTACAATTTGAAGTACACTGCACTAGTTTTTTTTTTTTTTGTTTTTTTGTTTTTTTTTTACTGACTTCAGAGTATCAGGTCTTTGGTTTATTCTGTTTATTTTATTTGTTGTGTGGGTGTGGCATTTTGTGAGTGGGATTATTTCCTTAAATTCTCTTTTAGTGTGTGTATATGTCATGGGTATATAGGAAGGCTACCAATATTTGAATGTTGATTTTGTACCCTGCCACTTTGCTGAATGTGTGTGTCTTGTTTAAAAGTCTCTGAAGTGTATCATAACATCAGCACAAATGGATAGTATTTTCCATACTTTTTTCATATTTGCAACTCCTTTAGATTAAGAAGTTCAATTAAATGTAAGTGAAAACGGTTCACAAAAATGCAATGTAGAATTTCATAAAATCAATAGACCATCAGAAGGCAAAACATATATATTTCATAGAAAATACTTTGACGATTAAATTTTTCATGTTATTTTAAGATACAGATTTTACTCAGTCACATTTTAGAGCATTTATAATCTGTGTAAGATCCTTCATTGTATTGAAATTTTTCTTACATTTTCATGGATTTAGTGTGTGTGCATGCAGGAGAAAGTAACAGGACAAGCTGTGTTGGTCAGTTCTCTTCTTCGCCTGTGTGGATCCCAAGAACTGAACTCAGGTCACCTGGCTTGGTCTGCCAAACACCTTCACCTGCTGAGCTGTCTCACCTCTCCCTCTCTTTCTCTTCCTCATATATAAAAATTGTTTAATTCTTCCATTTTAAGTAGCAATTAGAATGACATAATTAACCAGTGATGTAAAGAACCCTTATCAGTTAATGTTCTAGGCCTTGAAATCAAGTATTTTTCATCTATAATCAGGTTCACCCTATGACCTTTAAAGAATCATCTACCAGTACATTTATTCATCTATATTTATTCATATTCACCATAAAGTCTCTCCTGTGACGTGAAAGTGAGTGAATACTTCAAGATGGTTTATTGTTCTCTTTCTCAAGTCAGACAAGAGTGACTTTTAATTTTATACACTTGGAGTAATAGTTCACTTCACTGTTGCCCAGATGCTCTCGATGTAACCCTCTCTTAATTCAATACACAGACAAATAAACTGAGTCTCAGACTGATTGATTATTGCAAATGCAATTTCCAGCAAATGGCTAAATTTACGTATGAAATATAGAAAATTCACATCTAGTGATTCCACCAATGCATGAAGGGAATTGTGCAAAATATTTACTTATTCGTGCTGTATCATCTTAAAAATCAATTCTCTAGACATAAGAATGTGGTCTTGTTTGGCAACATTGTTCAACAAGATTGTATTCCAGATAAAATGGCCATATAGTTTGCAAAATTTCACACAGTGTATTCTTCATTTCAGAAAAGTCAGTTCTTTACATCACACTTGTATTTCCCTGGGAGACATACAAAGGTTACCGGACACAGCTACCAATGAGTACATCTGCAGAGTCAGTTTGGGAACCCTCAGTCTGGATTCATTTATGTGGAACCCTAGGGCAACAAAAGAGATTTATTGATATAATTGTCAATTTAGTCATTTTTATTAAAGTATTCTAGCCACAGCTCGGGGAAAGAAAACCCACCCACCTACCAGCTCAAAGAATTTACAGTTAATGATAATGCTGCCAGAAAACTGAACCTGTTTAGTGTAAATTTTCATGCCTGCTTTCATTTTAAACTCTAGTGCAGACCGCTGATGCTTTTGACTAAAAAATACCTTAAAAATATAAGAGGGATTTTTTTGTTAAATCTCCCATTTTGGTTAAACACATAGTAAGTCTGTAGCTTGAATGTATTATGGACATACAACTAAATTATGTCTCACTATAATTTCTAGTTTAAGCCATCTGTGCATGTTTTATGGCAGAAGATATTACATGACATTTTATTGCTTCCTGAAATTTGGAGAGGAAAGAGTGATCTAGAGTGATAATGTCAGGAAGGGTGATGTAATAAAAGATGGTTCTGAATTTTACACAGACCTCCAAATATGATCCTCTACATATTAGTATATGTAAGCAATATCAATAAAGATTCATAGCACAAGCTGCTCCCAGACTTCAAGAGCATGTGGTTATGGAATTCATTACAGAATAGATAGCCATATTCTAGGATGTTAGAGCAAGAAGCCTTAAGAATTTGTGGAGATATTAGACAATTGTGTGGGCAGGAGTTTTTTTTAATTCTTTGTTGATGAAGCAAAATTGATGAATAGAAAATTGTCTTCTCCATTTAAACATACAGCCAAGTATTATCTGTAATTTAGAGCAAGTTTTAAGAAACAGCACCCACATTCATCCATTTATTTCTTGAGAGGAACTTGACACTCATAGACTTGGAAAGACAATAAATCGATTCTGCTTTTGCCATTCCACTAGAAATCTGCTTTCTAGTTCTTTCGGTATTTTCATGATTTTTATAACCATTTTGTTCCTCTACTTAAGCCTTGATTTAAACATATTTGTTATTTAAAAATAGTAAGTTACAAGGCTTGTGGCAAAGGCAGCTCATTCTTCCTTCCCCTTAGTATGAAGGTAATCCATTGGAATGAGGAGAAAGACGCAATGTTGTTACTTTGTGATTACCTCCTCCTCTGTATATGCACTCACAGTAAGCTGTGCTTGTAAAGCTCCCTAAGCAGAACTTGAAGTTTCAGATCGGACAGCTGCTGCAAGTCAGTAAATGCTGGGGGACCCACCACAAAAAGGTGTGTCATTTCACTGAAGTGATATAACCATTTCCTCACAGATGTTCCTAAAATTGGGAAAGACTTGAGAGAGGTAAATTTATATTTCCTAATTGATAGGTGTACCACATACACCCCAAACATACACTGTATATCATTCAGGGTTCAACAGAATACACAAGATTTATCAGAGTACATATGATTTATCATGTGGTACACAGTAGCTCAATATGTTTCCTATGACCACTAAACATGTCTAGAGATCCCCTGTGTGTCCTGTGGTTTCTGTGGGAGGCCGAGCTCTGATTTTCTCAGACTAAATCTGATGTGAATGCCTCTGATCTCATGCAGAAGCAGAACTATGTGCATCTCTCTATTTCTACTGTTTCATTTGATAAGAAAAACCCCTTATGAGGGCAGAGGAGCCAAAAATGCTGATCTATAGGTATGCTGAAAGTCAGCACGACAGGATCAGATTTGCTTGAAATAAAATAATAATAATATAATAATAAGTTGTGATGTTTTTGGAAAATACATTTTGTGTATTTCTAAGTGATGAGTACATCATGCTTTCATATGTTTGGTGCAAGAATTTTAGCTTTTATCTAAAATAGTCTCAAGAAATCTTTAAATTTTAAGGAACAAGTATATTCTATTGTTTCAAATTAAGCTGTCACATTAATAGTAAGCTGAAATAGAAATTGTTTGTATCTACTGATTTTAAGATTTCCATAAAATGACAGCAATAAAAATTTTCTGGTGTTTGATTAAGGACAGAAATATACTTTAGGAGATAGAGTCTAGAAATGAGTATAGCTTCATGGTCAGTGTATTTTGAAACAGGTGCAAAAGAAGGAATCTTGACCCAGAATTAAAATCATACCACAAAAATTGATAGAAAATAATTTATAAAAAATTGCTATCAAATATATTTTAATAAAAAGTATGAAAAAATATTTCTATGTAGGACATATATACAAACAAAAGAGAAAGTTAAATACCAAATTGTAAGAGGATTAAAGTTATTTGTTATACAAAGGACATAATTAAAGCAATGCAAAAGGCTGGGTTGGTCAAGCATGTTTGTAGAGCATGAGGAAAGCAAGGCCTGTCCCTGGGTCTCAGCCCCAGATTTACACACACCACACACACACACACACACACACACACACACACACACACACACACACACACA
>CABHPR010151015.1:39432-58518 GCA_902168415.1 Peromyscus melanophrys | reverse complement strand
ACACACACACACACACACACACACACACACACACACACACACACACATCAAAAATAAGAAGCTGCAAACTGAGAAAACAGCATTTATATAGAAGCATGACAAGGGGTTTACACAAAGAACCTCTACAAATAAAATCAGACAAGACAAACCACCAAGTAACACCACAACTTCGTGTAGCAGTAAAAACAGTAATTGTGAACTACTGAGAAAATGGGAAATGTTACAACTTTCAAAATTTGTTTGGCAATTTCCTTTTCTTAGGGTTTCTATTGCTGTGAAGAGACACCATGACTACAGCAACTTTTGTAAGAGAAAACATTAAATATCAGGGGGCTTACAGTTTAGAGGTTTAGTCCGTTATCATCATGGTAGGACATGGCAGCATACAGACAGGCATGGTGCTGGAGAAGGAGCTGAGAGTAAAGAAGAAGCTACATCTTGATCTTGCACGCACAGGAAGTGGTCTGAAACATTGGGTGTGGCTTGAGCCTATATGAGACCTCTAAGCCCATCCCCAAAGTGACACACTTCCTACACACTTCCTCCCACAAGGCCATACCCACTCCAACAAAGCCACACCTCCTATAGTGCCACTCCCCATGAGCTTATGGGTGCCAATTATATTCAAACTACCATAGTACCCTATCAAATAATCTTGAGTTTCTAGTTCATATGTAAGGAAAAATTAAGTAAAAAATATTGACTGAAAAAAATTAGTCTATGAATATTCATTAGAATTTTTACATGAAAAGCCAAAACTAACCACAACCTGAAAATCAGTGAGCAAATGATAAACAAATTGTAGCTCTTGATAAAATGGAATATTTTTCCTCTGGTTAAAGGACCAAATTACCAGTATGCTTGACAATAGGATAAATCTAAAAGCATATTCAGCCAATAGGCATATCTGAAAGTGCAAATGCTATGTAGTCATACATACAATGTAGTTTATAAGTGCTTTCAGTGGAGACCAAAGGATAAATGGTTACTTAATCAGAATTTGAGGTTTGTCAGGGAAGAGGTGTACAGAAGCAGAGACAGAAATGGTCCTTATCTTGACACAAGACAGTTGTGTTTTTCAAATTGATTGATATATGCTCTTAAAAACTGGTGGATTTTACCACATAAAAATTGCATCTATATCAAATTTCTAATATACAGAGAGGAATTGTAGACACCATTGTAACGGTAGGAAAAGACGGTCAATCCTATAGCCACTGTCAGGATTTCCATGTTACACTGTTGTAGATGTAACCAACCGTTTTATTAAATGAAAAACACAGAACCAATGCAAGGAAGAAAGCCAAGAGGTCAGAGCTAAGAGCTAAAACCTTACCCTTCCTCCTGCAGTGGTCCTACCTCTCCGAACTACTTCCTGTGTTAAAGTCTTTATATAGAGTTTCTGTTCTGCCTTCTCATTGGTTGTAAACCCAACCACATGACCGCCTCATCACGGCCTGTCTGTATAGACCTCCAGGTGTTCTATGGTTGGTATTGAGATTAAAGGCATGTGTATCCAATGCTGGCTGTATCCCTGAACACACAGAGACTTACCTAGCTCTGCCTACCAAGTGCTGGGATTACAAGCGTACAACACCACCGCCCTGCTTTCCTATGGCTTGCTAATAGCTCTGACCCCCAGACAACTTTATTTATTAACATACAAATAACATTTTAGTACAAAAGAAAATATCACCATATTTCCCCTTTTCTATTTTAATAAAGAAAAAAGGAAAAAGCTTATAACTAACATAAGAAAAACTATATACAAAAGTACGATAACTATATACAATATATACAAGTAATAAATACATAAACAATGTGTAGTCCATTTTTCTTTAATAAATTCAGAGAAAATAATTCCATTATCTATCCTATTGTATCTAATTCACTTTCTATCCTAATTAATCTTCAACTATAACTAAATAATTTTCAACTCCTTCAGAGATCCAAGAAGGAAATAATATTAGCTAACAAAAATAAAAACAGGAAGTACATGCAAGCAACTTCCAAAAAATTGTGCATTGACAGAAACAGCCAGCTGCCTGGACAGTCATCTGACGTTTCTCCGCAGTGTTGGGGCATCATCTTCAGCCTATAGGCTTAGTATATCTGACAGACTCATTTGTGAAGTAGGATGTACACAAAATCAACAGTTCAACCTCACATTGGGTGAGAGCAGTCCATGTACCAGAAATACCTGAATTCCACTAGTGTCATGTCATGATTCAGGATTTTAAATTCTGGAAATTGTTGATGTTTTTTGAATTCAGCTGTCCATTCTTCTTGGCTATGTGTGTATATGGCTTCATCTCAGCATCCTGTTCTTCTTCACATCCCTCTATTAATTGCCATTCTACTATTGAGAGGCCTGAGCTTAGTTACTCTTCAAGAATAACTGTTTCAGCTGCTGTTCCATTGCGCATCAGAAGCCATCGGCCCATTGCCTGTTCAGCTGCCTTTGAAGAAAAGGGCACTGTACCTTTTCTGGATTGCAAAGGCCACTTCAGGGATGGTGCCATATTGTCCTGGCCTCAGAAGATGCCTTTTGATAAAGCCATAACCACACTTGTTTTGGCAAGAATCAGTAGTCCTTTGTTTCGTGTCCTGTCTGTCCTGTTTGACAGCTGTTGATTCGAGGATACTTTGTTGTCCGGTGGCTAACTTTTGCCACAATGAAAGTTGACTCCAATTGCAGTTTTTTCAATGCCCATATTTTCTCTGAAGTAGATTGGTACTGCAGGAGCCGACATGTCTCATAGTCATAACAAAAAAGAAAAATTTTCTAAGTTATTAAAACATTTTAAATGCCATATTCTGTAGATCTCTGAAGGGTTTGAAGATGACCTATCTATCTAAAATATATCTGCTCAATCTTGAAAACATACCTAATATGACTACAAGTTCCATTATAATGTCTAACTACTAACTTTCATTTCTTTATATCATCCTAATAGTTGGTAATAATAACATTCAAGGATCAGAAAATTGTATTACATTGTTAAATGAATGCTATAAGTACAGTTAGAAATATACATATAGCATTTTCTAACAATATCAATTTCAATATATATAATTTGTATACAATATAAAACAATCCAATCCAGTGTAAAGTATTTACACACTGTCTTTCTAATGGAGGAAAATGTACTTTCAATTTGAATGTAAAAAGTCTTGAGTTGTTTTCATAAAGCAATAATTTATTTGGGAACAATTAAAACATGAATTGGACAGTATTACTAATCTACTTTCATGCATGGATCAACATATAAGCAGGTATATATAAGTATCATAAGACATCTTACCACTTCCTTGCAGATGTTTTCCTGTAGATTGATGCTCTTTATCTGTTTTAGTTACCAATGTGAGTATCTGTAAACCAGTAATTAAGTAGGAAATAATCACCATGAATTCATCTGGATCCAAAAGCAACAGCTGATTCATATGCTAAATTGTGTAGTTAACTAATTTTTAATGTATCCTTGAGTGCTTTTTGTAATTTCTTTCAAATAAAGTAATATTCCAGCAATAATCGATATGATCTAAATTAGAATTTTTCTATCACAATGTTTTATTACTAATTTGTATATTTCAATAAGAATGAAAATTAGCTTTATCTGACAGTATTGATTTACTTCAAGATAAACTTTACCGACTAATTAATCACATGTTTAATATTGTAAGTGAATGTAAAATTTTAATTGGGTGATTAATTTGTTGCAAGTAATATATACCTAAGTATGCCTGAGGTTACATCTGTTATTAAGCTGTTAAGAATTAAAAGAGAACAGAGCTTAAATGTTTTACAAAGTAGCATGTCATGTACAAAAATACCAGAGAAACAAAAATTTTATTATAAGCTGCTTTAGATGGGTAACATGTGGGAACTCATCCAGAGACATGCTGTTGGTTGTTTTGCTCGTTTTGGGAGGGGGCACCACCCAGCTTCCAAATAAATCACTCACAGAGGCTTATTCTTAATTGTGAATGTTGGCCTTAGCTTGATTTGTTTCTTGCCAGCTTTCCTTAACTTAAATTATCCCATCTACCTTTTGCCTCTGGGCTTTTCCCATTCTCTTACTTCTGTAAATCTTACTCTCCTCTGTATCTTGCTGTGTAGCTAGGTGGTTTGACCCTGAGTCCTCCTTCTTCCTCTCTCGTTCCTTCTTTCTTCTTCCCAGATTTCTCTTTCTATTTATCTTCTCTGTCTGCCAACTCTACCTATTTCTCTCTCTTGCCTCACTATTGGCCGTTCAGCTCTTTATGAGACCATCAGGTGTTTTAGACAGGCACAGTAACACAGCTTTACAGAGTTAAACAAATGCAACATAAACAAAAGTGACACACCTTGAAATAATATTCCCCAACAGAGACAGAATGGGTCTTGAGCACCTGGTGCAGACATCCTTAATGTAAAGGTGTGAGTGAAATGATACGATGTGGGAAAATCATCCCCAAATTGTGATTGCTGATGTCTGGCAGAGTTCCAACAACTTTAGTCCCAGAACTCAGGAGGCAGAGGCAGGTGAATTTCTGATTTCAAGGTCAAACTGTTGTACTTCATGAGTTCCGGGTTGGCCAGAGGTACATATAGAAGCAGTATCTATAAACAGACCAAAAGAAGTTGAAAGTAATTATTGCTTATAGATGTTTTCAAATATGTCTTAATACCAAGTCATTTACTGACCAATACAGGCAGATACAACTTTTAAATTATCTTCATTACATTAAAGTTCTCCAATAGACTTTTTTATAATAACTTTGCAAGTAATTTCTTTAAAAAATTAAGGGTATACATCACTAAGAACATCAATTTTCATTGACTTGTGTCACATGTATTGAAATGTTCTCCCCATTAGGTATATCTCTTTTGAATATCTTCATCATTTAATCAAAGCGCCAAACATCCAACTGTTGAGTTTGCCATCAGTGTCAAATGTGCACATTATTTTAAATTAAAATTATCAACCGTGCAAAACAAAACCTTCAGCCTGAATAGATTGCTCAAAAGGCTGAAGAGATGGCTCAGAAGGGCAATGAGTGCTTATAACCACTGAGCCATCTCTTCAGTCTCTTATATGCCAGCTAAGACTTTAAAAAAGAATGTGCAATAGACCTGTTGCCCAAAGTCTTCAAGGACAATCCTTATTTACAGCTATAGGTCAGGAACTAACATATTTATCTCTGCAGCAGCCATATATATATGTGTGTGTATGTATATACATATATATACATATATACACACATATGTGTGTATATACATATATACATATATGTGTGTATATATACATATATGTGTATATATGTATGTATGTATGTATACTTTGAATGATACATAGGTTGTTTCTGGGGAGGTTGTTTTTAGGGAAACTGGTATTTTTGAACTGCCATTTCTTTAAAGTCTTGGCATATTATAGCTATGAAATCCTTAACTTTTCGGCTCACACTATGGATAACATTTTCACCGATTGCTACTTTCCACCATTGACAGATTATATATAAATTGCACCTCCTCTATAAATGTATGGTCAATCATAGGATTTTGAGTTCAGGCTGAGATAATTGGTTTTACACTAAAGGGAATATGAGTTTTACCAGATTCATTGTGGAAGATATGATAATCCAGTCAATAACTGTTCATTGATCAATAAAATACAAGCCGAATGCAAGTGATGGAGGGCAAAAATCTCAATTTATTGTAATTGTGGCCATTTTCAAGCCAGCAAGGAAGTAGTATTTTCAAGATCCTAAAGAATCTCCACCCTAGGATAGGTGGGATTACAAATCTTAATAATGGACATTGGATCAATGTGGAATTAAATTTAGGGTTTCTTTTTTGTTCCATTCATTTATTTATATCTATCATCTATCTATCTATCTATCTATCTATCTATCTATCTATCTATCTATCTATCTATCTATCATCTCTGTGTCTGTGTGTACATGTGGGGTGTGTGTGTGTGTGTTTGTGTGTGTGTGTGTGTGTGTGTGCATTTGTGTGTGTGTTCATATGGATCTGGTACTCACAGTGTCCAAAGGTGTCATGTGATCCGCTGGGGATGGATATGTGCTAAGGTTAGAGGACCACTTGTGAGAACTGTTGCACACTTTGCACTGTGTGGGTCCCAGGGATTGTACTCGGGCTGGCAGGGTTGTCACAAGTGTCTTTGTAGACTGAGACAACTCTCTGGGCTTAAGGTCAGGTTTAGTGCTGACTAATTGGTGGCTTTTGTTGACTAATAGCTCCCAGCTTTATTCACAGATTCTTAATTGTGTAATACAGATTGGCATAAAATTTTAGAGATTTAAATAATACAATATATATTTTCATAGTATTTTTATTTTATAATTAACTTAATTTCACATATCAGCCACGAATTCCCCTGTTCTCCTTCCTCCCACCCTCCAGCCCTTCTCCCCATCCATCCCCCCATTCCCACCTCCTCCAAGGCAAGGTCTCCCCTGGGGAGTCAACTCAGTCTGGTAGATTCAGTCCAGGCATGTCCAGTCCCCTCCTCCCTACACCAAGGCTGAGCATAGTGTCTCAGCATAGGCCCCAGGCTCCAAAAAGTCAGCCCATGCACCAAGGACAGGTCCTGGCTCCACTGCCTGGGGGCCTCCCAAACAGTTCAAGCTAATCAGCTGTCTCACTTATCCAGAGGGCCTGGTCCAGTTCCAAAGGGGGCTCCTCCACCATTGGTTCACAGTTCATGTGCTTCCACTAGTTTGGCTATTTGTCCCTCCAACCATGTGCTTCCTCCAACCATGGTCTCAACCATGGTCTCTTGCTCATACAATCCCTCCTTTCTCTTGCCAGTTGGACTCCCAGAGCTCCACCTGGGGCTCAGCCGTGGATCTCTCCATCCTCTTTCATCAGACACTGGATGAGAGTTCAATCATGACAGCCAGGGTGTTCGGTCATTATACAATACAATGTATTTTAAGTAACAAATGCACTGGGTATGACATATAAACCCAGTCCTGAAATCATATACACACAAACAACACTAGATGAACTGAGCAAGTTCTCTCTTTCCCTTCCCTCTCACTCTCCCTCCCTCCCTCCCTCCCTCCCTTCTCTCCACCCTCTGCTGTGTGTGTGGACAAATGCATGCATGTGTGTGTGATTGTGTGTGTGTGTGTGTGTGTGTGTGTGTATACGTGTGTGTGTGTGTGTGTAAGAATATCAAAGAAGAAGCCATGAATTTGAAAGGGGACAATGTGATGATGTGGGAGGAATTGCAGGAAGAAAAGTGAAGCGGAAAACTATGTAATTACATTTTTAGTCTTAAAAACTGAAAATTAAGAGAAAACTTTAAAAAAAGAAACTAGTTGTCCCTTACAAATTATGTTGTAACTAATTATACAGAAAAATAGCCCTCCTAAATTTTCCTTCCCTAAGCCCATTTGAAATTTCCAGAAGAGAGTATGTTTTAGATAAGTACTTGTTATGGGTAGGCAAAGTAGTGCGAACCTTTAATCTCAGCACTAGGGAGGCAGAAGCAGACAGATGTCTCTAAATTCCAGGCCAGCCTGGTTTACATAATGAGTTCCAGAACATCCAGGGATATGTACAGAGACCCTATCTGAACAAAAAAAGAAAAAAAAAATAAAGAGAAAGAAAGAAGTAAAGAAATAAAGGAAGGAAGAAAAGAAATACTTATTATAAATCTGTGAACATTTGAATCACCCTCCATACACACAAAATAATTCATATAAAACATATCCTTACATGTTGAAGTTCTGACCCTCCAGAGGATGTTAGACAGGGATACAAGATGCCTCTGGCACATCAGAAATAGGCCCCATGAGACATTAGGTACTAGCACGTTTTCATGGGCTTCCCGGACTCCAGACTGTGCTAACTACATTTCTGTTGTGTATAAGCCACCCAATTTGTGGCATCTTGTTATAGTTGTCAAACTCTTATGTCATAATTATCTAATATATTTCCTTACATATGAAAGTTCAGTCTGAGACCTGAAGTTTCTGTATATTTGCTTTCCATGTCATGAAATGTAAGGAAGTCATGAAGTCATTCTAGTGCAAAAGCAGTCTATGGCAGGCAGAGAACCCCTAACAGCCGAGTCCAAATACACTTAACAGGGAAGTTGTAGCAGCTACTAGGCAAGAAGGAAAGAATTCAGGGACATGGAAATCTAGCCACGAATTTGGGAAGATTATGCGAATAAGGCCCTGTGGAAGTTCCCTCCAGACCTAGGACATAGCCTATAGGGCAGAAGGTGCATCAAGCCCCAGCATATTGCAAGAAGAGGAAGCATGATGGATTGCTTGTTTACTGTTGACTTTCAACTTTATTTTTCTGTCTTCAAGCATTTGAAATTTGCTTCTCTTATCTTAAACTTGCTTAGGACATTATGTGATATAATTTTACTTATTGAACTCCTTTTACTATTGAGATATATAATAAAAGAACTTTGCTCGTGGTATTTCTATGAAGAGCACATGAACACGAGACTATCCAGCACCAAGTTAAGTGCATCAGTCACTGTCAACTCAAGCATGTATTTTCAGAATTCAGGATTGAGAGAAGAGTCTTTGGAGAAATTAATGGATCATGTGCAGTCCATAAATGTTTAAGGCGAGCTTCAAATGCTCTATCAAACAAAGACTTGCACTGACTTTATAGCAAAGTCAGCCAAATGATGTTTCCCATCACAATTCAGACCAATGAATGCTGGACAGTTCCGTGGAGTCATTACAGAGGCAGGATAACCCATAATTCATTCCTATTCTGGCTCCCTTTCCCCTTCTGTATTCATTTGTCTCTGGGAGCAGCAGAGCAGCACACCTCTTTACACAAGTTACAAATCAATACACTACCCTTGATTCTCCCTCAATGCCCTCATTCAGAAAATTGCCAAAGCTTGCAACTTTTAACATGTCTTTAATCTTCTATGCTATTACTGCTTCTCAAGTACAACTTTCCCTGCCCCTGATTTTCCTGGATTGACACATGCTCTGTGTGCTGTCAGAGTGTTTCTGAAAACTCACACTGACAATGAGGCTTCTGTGTTAAATATCGGGTACATAGCATTCAGATCTCTAGAAATGTTTTAGAATATTTTGATTAATAATGTTTATCCATTTTAATCTATAGACAAACATATTTATCCAGTACAGAGTATATTTTAGTGATTTTTTTCATTACCCTAACAAATGATAAGGGGTAACTTAAGGGATGTAGGTTTCATTTTGGCTTACTGTTCATGTGAATATGGTTCACCAAGGTGGGGAAGGCATGGGGCAGAAGCAGAAGACTTGAATTCACATTGTGTCTATAGTCTTCAGAGAATGAACAAGCAATGGGCATATGTAGATGATATGTATTAAGTCCCCAACAATGTGTTGTGTTGCTGTACCTACCTAGTAGTATACTGTTTGGGTAAAACTAATTTCCAACTCCTTATCATTATTTAATATTCAGAAGCTTTGATCCCACTCTTTTATTTATACCTTAAAGTATATAATAGACAGGTTCCTCTGCAAGCTGGAAGACCTAATTTCAGACTCCCAGCACCCATGTAAAATGCTAAGTACAGGAAGAATCCGGCAGAACCTGAAGCTCACGGGCCAATCATTCTGGTCAATTGATGAACTACATTTTAGTAAAGAGACTACATCAAAAGGTAAGGTGGAGAATGAGAAAAAATGGAATCCAATTCAACCTCCAACCACATGCATAGGCACGCACATGGATACATTCACTTGTACACACTCATTCACACACATGAACATGTACACACACATATATTACACACACACTTATAATAGATTATACTGAATAACAGTGCCTCTGCTCTTCAATAGAAAACTGGAACTTATTTATTCTATTTAACACACATGTATTTTTTTATGATGCAGAAACATATTTGAGACAAATAGTATTCCTAAAGACATCATAAAGATTTCTGTATTTTGTGTCTATGACCTGCCTAATATTAACCTTTTGCCATTCTCTATCATTCAGACTCCAACTGATTATAACTCTCAGGCCAAATCATGATATTCTCTCTGCTATGTTCATGTAATATTGTGTCATCTTCTTTGAATAAGTTTCCCTAGTGAACAAAAGCTTCAGGCTTACTCTAGATTCAGCTACCATAGGAACCTTCTCTAGCCTCTATCTTTCTATTGAGGGATTCCTTTCTTATTTGCTCATCTAAACTGTGATCAAATCTTTATGAGTACTTTCATTATACTATGAAGTCTCTTAGATGCATATGAAGATGAATGTATTACTCACCTATTTTCACCCTGCATGTATATGGCAATGATCCACCACCTCTGCCTCATTGGAAGCATGAGGAAATTTTCACTCCTCCTATGATTATTTTATGTTTTAGATATTAAATGAAATGTTAATGAGGAGGGATGCCACATTCAGAAATGGATGGGACAGTTCCACAAACACAAGCGCTATTGTTCAGCAATAGCTCTGAGTACCTCTACATTAGTTATAGACATTGTAAAGGAGTTTAAATATGGGGATTCAGCAAAGGTGGCTCTGACTCAAGCTTCCTAAACTGGATCTCAAAAGAGTTGAATTTGGATGCGTTATACAGTTTAAGCAGTCCCCATCATACACTTATTCTCATCCATGCTTACAAGCAATTAATACAGCTGCATGGTCCACCTGTCACCCTGGTTGACCAGCTGCATCTAATTTACACGAGAACCAGAACCCTCTTCCAGGACTTAACAGATGCCTCTTGCCCTATGACCGTTTTGTGAAACAGCCCCCAGAACAAAGACTTGCAACAAAGTCAGGATGCCCTCAAAGCCTGATCCATTCATTTCAGAGCCTTTCTGGGTAAATGCTGACTGATTATTCTAAAGCAATGGCTTATAGAAGAAAGTTGGTAAATAGGAATGCTTTCAACATGGCACTCCAAACTGTTTTACCATTGTGGTCTGCTAAACAAATAACCAGCTGAAATGACCAGAGTAAAATACTAATCAACAATATGAATTTCTACTGAAACAAAATACTTGTGTTCTAGGAACAGTTCATGAAACACTTCAGAGCACAGCATTTATAAACCAGTTATCAAAACCTAAGCAAAGATAAATTCTGTGTTAGACTCACCTTTATGCATTTGTTCAGTAGAGCACCTTATCACATTATCTCCATTATCTTTTGTACATTTTACAATATAACATTACAGTGATATTACTCACTATCTATTGGCAATCCATATTTTCATTAATGCTGTACCTTATTGTGTTGGTTACCTTACTTCAGTCTGGTGATAACATCCTGACAATTGACAGTAGTATATCTACTTGTAGACTTTATTTTGTTGTATTTTTGTCTCTGACACACTTTCCTAATAATGCAAATTTATGTCCATTAGTTTTCAGAATTTATGTATATCCTTTTCTCTTTAAAAAATGTTAATTTATTATTTGTAAAAATCTGGCATTAACACACAGGATGGAATTTGAAGACTGAATGACTATGAATCTATTATTTTCCTGAAACACTGGTTGGAAATAATTGCATGTTAATTGACAATTGTTGCTTCCCAGTTCTGAGAATAATGCTTGATCCACTTAAGTATTTACTGAATCATAGTTAAATTAGTGGTAAATGAATTTTCATTTTACCTATTATCTATCCATCTACTTATCTGTATGTCTGTCCATCTGCCTATCTATTTATCATCATCTAGTTATGTATCATCTATCTTTTACCATCTATCTTCCATATGTGTGTATGTATATCATCTATCTATACATATTTATATTTACAAATAAGTCTATGGAGGCAAAACAGAAAACACCCATATCCAACTATTGAGTTTTCCAGTTTCTTCTGGGACTTGGGTTTTATTGGAATTCCTCTTATCAGAGCCTTAAGGAGCCGTGGGTGGAAGTCAAAGCTTGTCACGTTCCGGGATGTGGTATTTCTATGCATGGAAGTCAAAGCTTGTCACGTTCTGGGATGTGGTATTTCTATGCGTGGAAGTCAAAGCTTGTTATGTTCCGGGATGTGGTATTTCTATGCGTGGAAGTCAAAGTTTGTTACGTTCCGGGATGTGGTATTTCTATGCAAATATGTTCATCTCCCAACTTTGTTGTCAGAATGATGGACCTTGGTTATGGCTTGATGGAGGATACAGATTATTACACAGAAATATGATAGTGTTCATTTGAGAAACATGTAAAAGTAGTAGTAATTTTCTTTAAACTTTGAAGCAAGAATGTCACAAAGGAAGAAAATCTTAAAAAAACTTACCCATTTTCAACTTTGTATGTTTTTATGTCAATACTGCCAACTTTAAAAAATTCAAACAATTGAGTGTTCCAGTCTTTCAAGTTACTCAAATCTTTACACTCTCTTCTGGGATTCCTTATTTCTCACTATAACTTTACTATTCCCTTTCTGAATGACTAGCTTTAAGGGAAGTTCAGACCCTATCTCTCAATTATATATTGTGTGTTTTTATTTTTGGTTTATTTAAATTAGATAATGCCACATCACCTGCACTTAACCAAGAGAACAGTTTGAGAATGTGAATTATCATATTTTATTTATATGAAAAAACATGCTTTTATGGAATAACTTATGTCTTAATGAAGTATAAGTCATTTATTATTTTTATCTTGGTTAAATTTTCATTTTCTTTAATCTACCACCAGAGTTATTTATTGGACCATTTTTAAGTTCAAGTAAAATGAAGAACATTAGTGTGTATTTACTTTGAAGTTGTATCAGTTTTATATATATCTATATATCTATATCTCTATATCTCTATCTATATCTATCTATCTATCTATCTATATGTATATATATATATATATATATATATACCACTGTGTATTCATTAGCACAGTATATAAGAACAATCTTAAATATTCTGCCACAAATTCCATGCAGCTGGCTTTTCTGTTTTGTATTATTAAAGTGTGGTTAATTCTAATTTCCCTACTACACATTTCTAATTCACTGCATAGGAATGTGAATGCTAAAGTACATTCAGTTAGCCATGATTTTTATCTATTGATGTATGGGCATCTATTGATGAGAATGGGCAAACAAAATAAAGAGGAAAAAATACTTACTTAAGTAGAGAATTTGAGTGATATTGATGACTACTAATGTAAACCCCAAGACTACATAATGAAACTCTACTCAGTAATATTGATGTTTATTCAGCCTGAAGTAGATTGGTGCTGCTAGGAGCAGACATGTCTCATTTTCATAAAAAAAAAAAAAGAATCCATGTTATTAAAACATCTTAAATGCCTTATTCTATAGATCTCTGACGTGTTTGAAGACCACTTGTCTATCTAAAATATAACTCTGTTTGACCTTGAAAACATACCTGACATGACTACAAGTTCAATTGTAATAGGTGACTAACTACTAACCTGCAGTACCTTATTATACTAAATATTTGGTAATAATAACTTTCAAGGAATAAAAAATTGCAATACATTGTTAAATGAGTTATATAGGTACAATACCTTGAACAAGATTAGAAATGTATGTACAGTATGTTTTAACAAAAATAATCTCAAATCTGTGTCAATGTACAAAGATCCATATCAATGTAAAATATTAAACCAAGTAGTTGCTTTTTAAAAGTAGATTCAATAATCTACCCTTTTATCCTATCCTATATTCCACTTTTTTCTTCTCTTTTCTTTTTCAAAACAAAAACCCTGAATCTAATCTCCTATGTTTAGCATTTTTCCTGACCATTACCAATAACAACTTGTAACTAACCACCCTATACAATGACAGATATCCATAACCCATTGAAAGACCAAAAACTACCCACCCCACCTCTTGGGAATGTGGGCATTGTGTTCTTAAAATTACTTCCTGCTATATGGGGATGATGGAATCTTTAGGGGACCCTGAAAAAATTGTCAAAGTCCTGGAAGAACTGGCTATATCATTTGTTGTCCAGTCTCTGTGTAATGGGAAAGTGCAGAGCTTGTCTTAAGTCCTGGATAGTGTAGTCTGTGAGGCTGGGTCATCTTAGCCAGCCATGTTAAGATTGTCCTGAGCAGTTTGTAGTCCAAAAATGATCTTTAGGTGGTGTTTGTCAGCTTAGTGGTATTGACACAGTCCAGGTGGAATTGTTGTTGTGGGGCCTCATCTTCCTTTTTCGAGACTTTAGAGATTGCGTTAAGTTAGATTATGCCTTTCCCTAGTAATTTTCCCCAGTAGTTCTCCCTTCTTCTATGGATGCTGATTTGTCCAATGGCTTTTAAATTCTTCAAGATGGTTGTTTTTATTTCCTGGAAAGACAAAAACAAAACCCTCCCCAATCCTAACTTTGGACAGTTTACCTTTTGACAAGTTATATTTGATCAAATGAAAAGCATTTGTTAGTTTTATAAGATAGTTTAGATTGAGTGATCATGCTGATGGTCTTCTAATCAAGAAGTCTCTCTTGTTCAAATCTAATATTTATCAATTTTGATTTATGATTTCTCCTGAAATTTTTGTTTTATTTTCTAAAGCTGTTCTAACATCCAGAGTAGTATTGTTTTTTACAATAGGTATTAGATCCTCTAATTTCTCTGGAAAGGAGTTTCTCCCATGGTGACAAGAAATGTCTGAACCAAATTTGACATGGGGGCCTGCAAGAGCCCCCCACCCAAGGCATTTCCCAATGGTAAAGGGTTACCCTGTCTGTCCCTTGTTGATCTACATTCATTGGCCCGATGTTGGACTTTGCCACACCTTCTGCATACAGAAGGGAGAGACCATTTGTTTGGATTATTCCTAGAAAAAACATTCTTTCTAGGAATACCCTGTTTGCAGTCCCTTTTCAGATGGCCTTGTTTTCCACAATTAAAACACCTGATGTTTTCATTTTTCTTCAAGCCTCTAGAAATCACATTCTCCTATCCAGGCATCATGATGGCTTTTCGATTCTATATTGACTGTAACTCCAAGGGTGTTGATCTTGTCCTTAACAGCCTAATTAGCCTTTTGCATTGTGCATTAGCATTTTCAAAAGCCAGAGATTCAATTATTATTTGTCTAGCTTCCAAATTTGGTATCATTCTATTTACTGCTGAAGTCAATCTTTATTTATTTATTTAAAAATTTTTTTTCATTTACATACCAATCCCAGTTCCCTCTCCCTCCTCTTCTCCTGTCCCTCCCTCACCCCCAATCCCACCCTCCATCTACTGCTCAGAAAGGGTAAGACCTCCCTTGAGGAATCAACAAAGTCTGGCATCCTAAGTTGAGGCAGGACCAAGCCCCTCCTCCCATGTCAAGACTAAGCTAGTTACCCACCCTAAGGAATGTGTTCCAGAAAGCCATTTCATGCACCCAGGATAAGTCCTGTTCCCACTGCCAGGGGCTCCCCAAACAGATCTAGCCCCATAACTGTACCCCACATTTGGAGGGAAAGTTAGTCCCAAGCAGGTTCCCCAGCTGACAGGCCAGAGTCCATGAGCTCCCAGTGAGGTCAAAATCATGAAGTCAATCTTTTTAAGAAATTGGTGAAGGTTTCTTTGAGGCTCTGTATTACTTTAGTAAATGACTTAGTTTTCTTTCCTACTTCTTCAATTATGTCCCAAGCATTCAAAGCTGCTACATGGCATAGAGCCAGGCTGTGGTCACCATATAGAGACTGTCTTTGTACATTAGCATAATCACCCTCTCCAAGAGGTTGGTCTTGGGAGATTTCCATATCTCTAGACCTGTTTCCTTGTTCAATGGTCCTAGTCTCATCTTTCTACCAGGTCCTCCACTGTAATTGAGGACCAGGCTACAAGATTGCTGTAACCAAGTCTCTCCAGTCTTGTGGCATAATTCTGTTACTAGCTGACCATGAATTTAACATCTGCCTCACAAAATGTGAATGCATACCATATGAGACTTTTGCTTTCTTAAATCTCCTCAAATCTAACATTTCCACAGGAGTTCATTCAGCTCTTACACAGCCTTAGGCATATCCATCACTTGGCAATTCCTGTAAGGTTACTGGATAAATTAAAGTTGTTTGTTGGAAAACCTTAGGCTGTTCCTCTCTAACCTTATAATGCAACACTGGTTCTCCTTTAAATTCCTCTGTCTGGGTCTGAATATCTCTAAGCTCCGTTTTAATAAGTTTTTTCTAAAACTTGAGTCTTAGCACTCATATTAACCAACACTTTCAGGATAAAACAAAAATGATAAAACGATAATGTTTATAATTGACATTCTATAAATCCCAGCTAAATTAATTATCCTCTCATGTAATTGTTCCTTTTTCAAGCTATCCGGCATATTATCCTACAGAGACCTAACTCCCACCACTGTCGTCATGTTTCCCATCTTTTAATGTGGGAAAAAACCTCTCTTTTAACTCATTCCTCCCTTTAAGAATTCCCAATTGTCTCACCAAGTCTGCCAACAATGACGATTGAGAAGACAGTGAAGTGTGAGGCTGACTGCTGCAGTAGAAGCTCGAGTGGGTGTCAGGCAGCTACACAATGTGGCAGCTGCCCAAGTATGGGGGGGGACCCACAATCCACCGGGAGAGTGAACCCTCTGTCTGAAAAAAATGCACAGAGGGCATTGTGGGGAAGAAACATGTACAGTGCGAACTACCTAAAAGCAGAGCTGGCTGGTAGTAGGGGCTAACTCCAGCAGCATATTGAGCCCCGCACCTGTAGACTTTGTTGCCGAGAGGCTACAAAAACAACAAAATCCCAAACTTGCTCAAAGACTTAGCGAAAGAAGAGAGGAAAACGTAGCTGGCCTAAGGTAGTGACTCTGGCAGTAGCCCCTGATGCAGCTCCGGCGTGCGCTGCTGGCTGCAGAGCCACAGGCAAGCGGCTTTTTCATGATTTCATGCCCCAAAGTTAGATGCCAGATTTTATTAGTTCTGTTTTAAGATTTTAGAAAGAAATTGGACTATTGTAATTTTCTCCACTCTCTGTATTTTTGTCACTGTTCTACTGCAATGAAGAGATATCGTGAACACAGAAACTCTCATAAAAGGAAGCATTTAATTGGGAGCCTGTTTCAGGTTTCAGAGGCTTAGTCCATTTTCCTCAAGCAGGGAAGTCTGGCAGCTCCCAGGCAGGTGTTGGAACAGTAGCTGAGAGCTGCATCCTGATCCTTAGCAGAAAGGCAGAGAGAGAGCAAGAGAGATTGGATTGGCATGGGGTTTGGAACCTGGAAGCTTAAGCCCAATGACATACTTCCTCCAACAAGGCTGTACCTCCTAATCCTTCTCTGATAATACCACTCCCTGATAACTGAGCATTCAAATATATGAGGCTACGGGGACCACTGTTATTCAGGCCACCCCTCCCCCCATTAGAGTCTAGGGAAATGGATCAGTGCATGATAGTGCTTGCAGTACAAGCAATAGGACATGAGTTCAGGTCCCCAAAAACCCATAAAGCGTTGAGTGCATCTACACCCACTCGTAACTGCGGTGCTGTTGGGGGCAGAGGCGGATGGATTTCTGGGGCTTCAGAACTACCAGCCTCAATCCAGATTCAGCGGAAGACTATTCTCAGGTAATGGTATTGAGGATGTGAGAGCATGACATGTGGTATCCTCCTTTGTCCCCTGCCACACCTGTTGCACATTCACCCACATACTATACAAATACACAACACACATGCACTGTACAAATCAATAACAACCCTTTTGCAGTGTTTTCCATTTTTGAGGTTTTCCTTAACATTCAGACTGCTGAAGAAGACTGATAATAATGTATCTGATGCATATTTCTCACACTTTAGACACGACAGTTGTACTGTTTCTGTGAAAAGACTTCTAGGCCCAAACAGTGTGACTTATTCACTTGACATACATGTGACCTATGGCATGGCTTTCCTGTTTCCTGCTGGCCTTAGTTATGGTGCTAATGGAACAGCATGGGCTGTGGTATGCTATGGTGCTTTTCATCTGTAACTTAATACTTGTGCAGTTCTTTAACGGCAATCTGAAGGGCATGACTAGAACTAGACGCTCACTGCATTACATAGAGAGACACACAGAGAGAGCTACACAACCTAGTCAAAGTGTGGCTTTCTCAATTTTATTTTACTTTTCACAAATTTAAGAAAAAGTGTGAATTGTTATTCTAATAACAAAGATACCATTATATGTTCGATATACAAAGGAAGTAAAAGAGAAATCTGAGGGGTATCATTGCTCAAAGTGAGTTCTTAGCATCCAGACAACTCTTTTCACATGGCAGTTCATCTCCATAGTGTCAGAAGTTTGTGTACAGATGAATTTGTTAACAAGCAACCTTCTTGTCTTCAGATGTCCAAGAACATTTGTCTGCCTTTGTCTTTTATTACCTATCTAGAAAAATTACAGATAGTTGTGTTTCCCAATATTTATGACCTAAATTTGCTTCAATTGAAACTGTCTATTCAAATCTTTTATGTGACTCCTCTTTGCAGGTTCCACTTTTGCAACTGAGACAAATGTCTCCACTAACATCTACATTAGCTTGATATTGTCTCTGCCTATTGATGGCTTTGTTAAAGGCCCTTTCCCTTGGCCATCTCCTCATTAGCTTGCAAGGGGAGGGAGAGCTTCTGGCTTTCAGGGTTTGCTCAACAGACGCAAGGCCAGATGCTGCTCTGCTGGGTATTCTGTTTGATTGGAGTCTAGGGACATGGTCTGACTTTAGAAATATTAATTTCCGTATATGCTGAAAACTTTGCCACCAGCTCTGATGAACTTGGTTCGTTTTCCATGTTTGCAGAGAGGTGACTGTGCAAATATTCTCAGATCTGCAAATTCTGAAATGATGTGCTTTGCTCCCAGTTTTGTTTGTTTTCATTATTTTCTATGAAATAAATCCCACTTTCTACTTAGTTTTAAAGGTCTCACTCCAATATTTTAAAAAACTATCAATTTATTTCCTATGTAAAATATACATGAACTACATAAACTATACATTTGTATCTAACTATGGGCTCCACTGTAAACAAGTGTGTCATTGGTATATATGGCTTCTCATTACATTGGGGAAGTGGTTTCATCCAGGTTAAAAATCACTAAAGGATAGATTAATTTTGTTTGTTATTTAACTAAATTACTTTTCTTTTACTGTGATAAAATAGCCTGAC
>CABHPR010151015.1:0-29776 GCA_902168415.1 Peromyscus melanophrys | reverse complement strand
AGATAGATAGATAGATAGATAGATAGATAGATAGATAGATAGATAGATAGAAAGAGATATATTAATTTTGGGGAAAGTTAGTACTTAACAAAGTGGACATCTTGAAAAAATACATTGAATAAATAAAAAAGAGAAGCACCCAACTTCTCTTCTTGAAATAAACTACTGATTGAAGCATCTAGAGTAGAAACATTCCAATGATAAACATAATTTTGATAGTTGCATTAAAACAGTGATTATTTAGCTTTACATGATTATATAATAAATAGTCTCATGTGTGGCAATAAGCCCCAAAGTTTAGAGTATAAATATTATGAATAAGTTTTGAAAAACAAATTTAGCATTTCACAGTGTAATATCAAATTATATCTGAATGAATAGAAAGGATGCATCTGCTTGCTCACAGATATTTTAATACAGTACAATGATACTATTTTAATATTCCCTACATCTTATCTCTAATGGGAGATTAATCCAAAATTAAATATCTGTACAATATATTCTGAGAAATGAATCATAAAACTATTTTAAGAGTATTTTTTGGTTGTGAGCCTAGCCTTTAACGGCTGAGCCATCTCTCCAGCCCTTAAGAGTATTTTTAATCAGAGCAATTGTATTATTTTTGGAGGATACATTTCTGACCAGTAGTTTAAAAGCAAATTTTTTTGGTATTAGGGTTTACTTGTTGCTGACATAGGAACTCAAGTTTCATGGGATAGCTTTGATCTCTATGTATAACTGGGGTGGCTCCTGAACTGAATTCTCCTTTACAATCTCCAGGTACTACAATTACAGGCAAGTGCCAACATACATAGTTTTCAACAAAAATTCAAAGCATGACATCAAGTAGTTTATATATATAGTGCTATTTCTGTCAAATGTGGACAATACATAATTGGACAACATTCACCATCCCAGTTTGTGTGAGTAGAGTCTCTAATATTTGCACAATAGTAAATTTGCCTAACAGCAGTTCCTGAGAAAATATCCTTGTTGTTAAACAATAGACACCTGTCTAAAACACAATAATTAAGTCTCCGTTGACATTTTAAGATCACTGGGTTAGACTACATGGTTTTTCATTTGGACAAGAAAAGATGTTTGTTGAAAATGTAGTTCAATTTGTACATTTTGTAGATGATGAAACAGAGGGGGAGAGAGATCGTGGAAGCTATCACATTTCCATGATGTCAAAATGGGCATCAGAATTCAGAAACATCTTTCATAATAAAACTTTCATATTTATTTTGGTTGACATTGATTTTATTTGCAAGTACCAGAAGGCTTTTCAAAGAAAGAGAAAAGTATACGCTAGTCCAGCAGAAAGGAACGTGGATGACCAAGGCCTGCATAGCGTCCCTTCTCTTCTTGTTGTCTGTTTCTGTCAGTCACCAGTTTCCACAAAGTGGGTCTTGCGACTGCCTGGATTCTCCCATTGACAAACCACTTCAGTATGGTTAGCAGCATGAGGGAAACCAAGCAGGAAGCTGTAGTCTCATATTTACCTCCTGGTTTCAGGAGTTATACTACTAATACAGTCATTATCCAGGGACTAAAGTTATCCTAGGTGCAAATGGTGCTGGACGGGGCTAAATCCTCTCACCTGTGACAATGGGGAGTTTTCCTGCCCCCAAAAGAAATGTCACAAGTTCATCTGTTTTCATAGATACAACTCAGAACCCCCCCCCCCCCCCCCCCCCCCCGTGAGTACCACCCACAATGTTCTAGACTCTCTCCCATCAATTATTAATCAGGAAAATATCTCACAGAAATACCCCCAATCTATGCTGATGTAGGCACTTCTTCAGTTGAGGTTCCCTTTCCTGGGTGTTTCTTGTTGTGTCAAATTGACTATATATACATATCTCCATTGAACAATACGTTTCTTCAACATTTAGGCAAACTGAATCTTAGCATGGTCACAATGCTGTGTCAATGTGCAGAGGACCAGTTTCTGTGTGATCTAGTGTATTCAGCTGTATTAATACATGGCTTTATTTTGGAAATTGCCTCCTCTACTGCCAACTGCATTGGAAATCCACCAATAAATAATTCATGAAATTAAGAGTTACTGCATTAAGCTACTGAATGCAAGCTAAAGATGACACTTGAGACCAAGTTTAACAACATAGAAGTGTTTGCCGCAAGGCCAACAATTGCAAAGGAGGATGGAAGAGGAAGCCAGTTCACATAAGTGTTATCCCTTAAAGACTCTGGGAAGCAATCTACCTTGGAAAAAGAATATTCAGTTTTCCCCACTGTTTCATTATAGTTAATTAGCTGCAGAAAAATATGATGCTTTATATTATTATAGAAAGGGTCACCGCATAGTACACAAAATATATACAAATGAATGAAAATTGACAATCAGCACATATTTATTTTTAGTAAAGTAAATCTCAAGCAAAAGGCTTACTAAACATTTCAGTCCAGAAAGGCATTATTCTTAATAAACTTGCTTTTCTAAGTACAGGCGGCTGAACCCAGGGCCTTGTATATGCCACTTAAGTGCTGTGCCTCTCAGCTACCTCCTCAGACATCAAGCATGGTCAGAAAATTAAGAAAAGATAAAGAAGAAAGAGATGGGAAAAGAAGAGAGAATGACAAACAGAGGGAAGGAGAAGGAAGAGGATGAGGCAAAATGAAGGAGGTTACAGAGAAACAGAGACAAAGGGGGACAGGGGAACAGAGATTAGGGAAAGCCACAAGGGGGATGAATGTACTAGCATAGCTATTAGTTGTAGTGAGATGATTATTTGCTCAAAATAGGGAATGCAGCTCAGTAAAACTCACTGTATTGTATTAGTCAGGGTTTTCTGGAGGAGCAGAACTTATAGAATACACACACACCACACACACACCACACACACACCACACACACACACACACGCACACACACACGCACACACACACACACCACACACACACACACACACACGCACACACACACACACCACACACACACACACACACACACACACACACACACACACACTTATTAGAATGGTTTTTAGACTAGTCCAACAATGGCTGCCTACCAACAGAAAGTCCAAGGATCAAGTTGTTGTGTAGTCCATGAGGCTGGATGTCTCATGGACTACAGTATATGCCAGGATCCTGAAGGTGTTGACTCTAATGCCAGTGAAGGAATGGACTTGCCAGAGAGAAGCAGAACAAGCAGGTAAAGACAGAAAGCTGTTTTCTTCCATGTCCTTTATATAGATTGACACCAGAAAGTGTGGCCCAGTTTAAAGGTGGATCTTCACACCTCAAAGATCTGGATTAGAAGTGGGTCTTGCCAGGGCTGCAGGTGAAACAGCCCCAAGAATGTGAACTTTGCAGATCTGGCCCCACCACTCATCTGTCATATGGTGGTGAGGGTGAGGGAGAGACACCCCCTCCTCCTTGCTACATATGGCAGTTGAGGGACCTGGCCTTGAGGTCATAAGAGTGAGAGAGCTGTCCCTGCCCCACTAGCTGGAACACTAGGGAGAGCAGCCCCTGCAACTCACCTGGGTAATACAGTAGAGCTGGCCCTGATGGTGTAGGGGTGGGTGAGCTGACCCTAAAGGCATGAGAGCCCGAGAACCGGTCCTACCCCTTGCTCTTTGAAGCATACGGTGAACTAGCTGGAGCAATGCTGGAGAGCTCACCCTGGTGGTGAGAATGAGGGAGAGCTGGTGGGCTGATCCATTCTGCAACTACCCAAGACCAGAACCCCCAACTTCCTCCCCATTTATGATCTGCTGGAGCACTTGAAGGGGCAGATCCTGAAGATCCAAATTGCAGGTTCTCCATGCCTAAAAGAAACAACAGGAAATCCAAGAGGAGTCCCAGTGAGGGCCCAGTATCAAGGCTGTAGCAGAAACCAGACTCCAAGAACCAGACTAATGACTTTACAAGAACACTTGCAAGTAAAGATGTATGGACTAAACGATATACTGTGTGACTCACTGTGTCACACTACAGCTTCCATGACAAGATTATTCTTTTCTTGTCTTTCTAATTTTCTTTCAACTTTTGTTTTATGGGGGCAGATGTTGCAAGGGTAGAGGGCAGATGTGAAGGGACTGGTAAATGAATGGGATTGAGATGCATGATGTGAAAGACAGAAATAAACAAATAAATAAAAAGAAAATTAAAAAAAAATAAAAAAGCAAGGTTTCATTCGCTGAGTTGAACCTGTCCTGCTTCAGGGAATTTATTCAGAATTATGTGAGGTCCAGGCCTCACATAGTCAGTCAGCAGAACTCATTCACTGAGCATCATCTACACGGCAGGCACTGTGATGGACACCACAGAATACCAGTGCCACATTGCATCACTTTATAGAGTATCCCTTGTTTTTAGTTGCCACACATTTGTGTGGTTGATATGAAAATGTTGTCTTGAGAAAGGGATCCTTTGTTAATTTGTGTAGGATGTGGTCTCCTGGCTCTTTTAGGCTAGTGGTAAGATATAATGATAATAAGGTGGTAATCATCTGGACACACAGACGAATATACTCAGTACAGCTGTTAACAAGTCCCATGAGATAAACAATGACAGAAACCACAGAGCACAGGTGAGCACAGGATGGCAGCTAGACAGAGAGATCAGCTAGAGAGAGAGAGAGAGAGAGAGAGAGAGAGAGAGAGAGAGAGAGAGAAGCTTGATCCTCACCTTCACAGCAGGCTGTAGTCAGGATCACAGTGGCTGTCCTTAGTCCAGTGCACAGTTCAGTAACAACATGAGCAATAATCAGAAAGTAAAGTATAAGTGCTAAGTCACATCTCTGGATGAGTAGTAACAATCTACACTCAATATAGGTGTTAATCTTACTCTGTTTTATTGCTTTAATGCCCTCTAATTACTTTTATTTCTGATGGAAGACAAATAGAAGCAGCAAATCATGATTATTGTTATTTATATCATATTAAATCATTCTAAGGTGCATAACAAATATAAATCAGTTAAGCAAACAAAAAATCTAGAACATGGGAAAATGTCAAGATCATCTTCCCATTGTAATTATAAATTGTGTACTTTTAAATAACAGCATAAATCTTTCTATCAAACATCTTGAAGGAGGAAACCTGGGGCTGCTTTCAAATATTTCCTGGCAGGATCAGACAGAAAAGGACTCTTCCAATGCAGGCCTCTCATGACGTTGTTCAGAATGCTTTAAGTGCCCGCCCTCCCAGGTGGGGTTGAGCATGTAACATGAGTAATATCAAGAAGGATTTTGGAAGGTTCATTGCAGAGTCTGTTTTCCAAATAGCATGAGAAGAGATTAGCCATTCAGAGTTGATAGGACAGGCTTGCCTCTGGAGAAAGTGCATCATCATACTGGGCTGCTCTCTGCTCTGGAGAAGGCCAAAGACTAGGCAGAACAGCATTCATCTAAAAGCAGAACTCTGTTTGTGGGGGATCCTCTGCTAGTCTCATATAAGTAGACAATACTTGGACAATTAAAGAAGAGAGAGAATGAAAAAGTCTGTAGCAGAGAAAGAAATCATATATTAACACAGCAAGGGACATTTATATCACACTCTCTTTCCCTAAAGCTCAGAAAACATCATAGAAAGATTATAAAAGCCAAAGGTAAGGGAGGAATGAAAGCGTATCTTCTAAACACATCAGAACCACTGCCTTGTGAGCCCAGGGCAGCTGGGGTTGGCCAGTGCTACAGTTGCTGACCTGAAACTAAAATCATGTATACATGCGCAGCACCAACTGGACTCAGAAAGTGATATATAATTAAATCAAAACAAAATAAACAAAAAACGAGGACGTGAAGTTGGAAAGGGACTTGGCAGGGAATCAAGAATGAGTTGGAAGGATTGGGGGATATTATTCAAATGCATTGTATGTATGTTATTTCCAAAGAATAAGTACAATATGCCATATGTAAAATAAAAATGAAACAAGAAAATCCACCCATCTACCACCCACACTGTTTTATATGCTAATGGTAATTAGTAGATAAGGTTTTGTTGACTTGATATAAACCTCGACTTACTTAAATCCCAACTGAAGAATTGCCTCCATAAGATTGGCCTATAGACATATCTCTGAGATATTTTCTTAATTGCTAATCAATAAAGGAGGGTCCAGCCCACTGCAGAGGCATTACCATCCTTGGGCAAATGGGTCTGGGCTTTATAAGAAAGGCAACTCAGCAAGCCAGTGGAAGAAAGTGAGCAAACAGTGTTCCTCCACAGCCTTTCTTCAGTTCCTTCCTTTAGGTTACTGTCTTGAGTTCTGGCACTGAAATCACTTGGTGATGTGGAACTGTAAGATTATCTTAATTAGAGTTTCTATTGCTGTGAAAAGACACTACGACCATGGCAACTCTTATGAATGAACATATAAAACATTTGATTGGGGCTTGCCTATAGTTTCAGAGGTTTCACACTGGGTTTGTTTTGAGCATATATGAAACCTCAAAGCCCACCTCAACAGTAACACACTTCCTGGAACAAGGCCACACCTACCCCAAAAAAGCCACATCTCGTAAATAGCACCACTCCCTATGAGTTTATGGGGGTCAGTTACATTTAAACTACCACAAAGACAAACTCTCCTCCTCAAGTTGCTTTTAGTAATAATATTTATCAAAATGACAAAAAGCAAAATAGAACAATAGTTCACGGCTAAAATTTTGGAAAACAGAAAATGAAAGTGACTTTAAAAAAATATTGAAAGAATTGTGAATTATTTATTTTACCCACAATACAGAAGCAGTGACATGTGAACATCTAACGTGTAAAATGCTTTCAACTGTGTTTTCTCTACTTAGATTTCCTTATTGGAAAAGGCTGGCTTTGGAGGTGCTCTTCTCTACACTGATCCTTGTGATATACCAAAGTCTGGAGATCTTAGCTCTGAGACCTTTATGGTGACACTGAATCCAGGAGGAGACCCTTCCACACCTGGGTACCCCAGTCTTGGTAAGCTCCTTCTTGTAATCCTCATATAGACATGATTTGTAAGTGTATGCTACCTAATTTAGTCAATAGATAATAAAAGAAATAATTCCAAATGATCCAGTTTTTTAAAGTGAATAGTTTATTTGTTCAAAAATATGTACTACCAATCTGTTAGAATAAAGCATTTCAAGCAATCTATAATAGGTTGCCATTTCAATAATGTATGCTAATGAAGGACAGCAAACATATGTTATTACTGATTAGTTTATAAGATAAATTCAATCTGGGATTGGGAGACACTCCATGTAGTTTGGATACACTAACAAACACCTAGGACTCTTGGTTGTCACCGCTGCACTGGGTCTGATATGATAACTGTGAGTCTAGAGTGTAAGGCTATCCAGAGTCTAGTTGAACAGCAGTGGGGGAAAGATGCTGGGAATTATTTATGATGAACTTCCTTGGATTGGCTCATTTTTGTGAGCTGACAGATACTATCTTTATCTTAAGCATCCTTCTGTGTTTTGGAAGCTGTGTGTTCAACACAGTGGGGAACATGAGATACAGGTAGGACAACTGTCGCTCTGATAGATGTCCACAGTGTTCTTACATTTCTTCCCAGCATATCATTGACGTGTAGTCTGTTCATACACTTAGGCTGATGGGACTGATCTTTAACCCCTTCTCAGAACAAGGCCACCCCACTAACCACATTGATTCAATTAGTAATGAAGCCACACAAAATATGTGATTATTCATACATTCTCTTTTCTTTCTTCAAAATATTACAAAACATATCACAATAATTTTACTCAAATTTAGTTATCTTTTCCTTTATATATATATATATATATTAACTTTACTAATTATTTATTAACTTTCTCCAGAACTCTATTTTAATAAATTATTCAGTCAACTGATTACAGCTTTGTCTTCCACTATAATCAATTTTCTGTAATTTCAATGAGCTGTACTTTGTGTAGTTTCTTATCCTATCATGGAAGTTTGAAATTAGAATAGTAGCTGTCTGTCTATATTCTGTAGGTATGGTAGATCACAGTCCAGTTCTTCTATCTGTAATTGCCCTCATGGTCCTGTGTTATAATTCCTCTGCTTTGAAAAGCAGCATTTAGTGACTGTAGAAAATTAGTGGACTGTGAGGTTAACTAATTAATGAGTTCCCTGCTCTCTGCTTACTTTGATAAGGTGTCTAGTTGGTAACATTTATCCTTAATAGTTTTTTTGTCTTGGGTTGTTTTGTAAATGCAGAGTTTGGGTCTATCTAGCAAAATTCTGGGCAAAGTATTAAGTTTTCTCAGAATGCTTTTTCTATTTAATACTGAAATAACTTAAGCCAAAAGTATTGCCAAAGTATGTCCAGAATCTGCATTCTTTTCATGCAGCATTGTCTAATCTTATTTCTATGCAACCATAATACAATTATCAAAGCAATTAAAATAACATTCATATAATTTCACTCACCAATTACAGACTATATAAAATATCTCCAATTCCTTCATTAATTTTGTTGTTGTTTGTTTGTTTGTATACGGTGTTGCCTTCAATCTTGAATTCCAGCCTTCATTCAGTCACACTGTTCTGTGATATTATCAAAGTATATATATATAGATATAGATAGATAGATAGATAGATAGATATAGATATATAGATATAGATATAGATATATAGATATAGATATATAGATATAGATATAGATATAGATATATAGATATAGATATAGATATAGATATAGATATAGATATAGATAGAGAGAGCATTGACACTTGACCTGTTGTTTTGTAGCTTTCCCCCAGTCAGCTTGTCAAGTACTTTATAATTTCTAGATCATGCCTATGGCTTTTGTAGAAATACTGAAGAAAACATGCCATCCTTTGGAGTGCCCATCAAAAGGAACTTGTTGCTGATGGGTCTCACTTCCCATGATGCTATTAGTCCTTCAGTTTTGCAGGTGTCTGACAGTTTTCTCTACTGTCAGTTCCTTTTGTCATTACCCTGTATGGCAGTGCTAATAGACTTTAAATACCCTCTTTTTAAACCACTGCCCCCAAAATTTGAGAAATTTTCATTGATTCTCATCTGTGGTAATTATGACAGAGTCATTTGCCAAGTGATTTGAGATTTCTAGCATTCCATTAAAATATATGTTGGTTTTGAGACAGGGCCTCACTCTGTAGATTGAGATTGTCCTTGAACTTTCTAGGTTGCCTAGGATAGCCTCATGGTAGTCATTCTGCCTCTGCCTCTTAAAACTCTGAATTGCAGATATGAGCCACCATTCTGTTGTTTTAACTTTGCCACAGTGGCTGTGCCTTAATCTACTGATACTTCAGCTAGCAATTGCAACTTTGCAGTTACCAGCCTGCTTCTCTGGCTGTGCCCTGGCTAGTCAGGCCACAGCCTGGCAAGAATTATTTTCCTGCATGCACCAGCTCCATCACTGCCACTAAAGGTAGTTTTAAATAAATCTCTATCATTCTATTTATAAATAAGACTCAAGACTCAAAGGCTGGGGTGAAAACCTACTAGCTCAGAGAGGTTGAGTATCAGCTAGTTAACCTTCTCTCCTTGCTGGTGTCTCTCAGAAGTAGTGTCCTTCCAACAACAATAACAAAAAGATCGTGTGCCACTCCAAATCCCTCCCTACTACTCCCAGTGCCTCTCTTTGTCTTCCAGATGCCCTCTGATGCTCTGGGATTATTTTCTGTCAACTAGGTGCTAACTCAGTCTCCTGACCCAAGGTTAATTTTATTAATTAATACAAATTTAAACTCTGTGTTCACAGTGTGATCAAATATCCTCAAACACCACTAAGCTTAGAATACATTTTCAAATAGTGCTAGGAAATGCTGCCTATATTCTCACAAGGTGAACCACTGTTTAACTATTGAGGGTGCAATCATATGTTGGACTTGTTAAGTCTAAAGATGAACAATATTATGTACTGTTTCTCAATGCCATTTAAGTAGGTACTGAATGAAAATGGCTTTTGCAAGTATAATGCTAGTTGGAAGGATCTGTCCTTTTCTTCATTCAAAGCACAATATAGCAGAAAGGAAAGGAAAAGATAGTAAATGTAGTGGTCTACATCTGTGGCTCTAACACATGTATTTCCTTTCTCTCTAAATTTGCTCAGTATCTTTGTCTTACAGTTTCAGGTTTCACTGTTTTTTTGTTTTGTTCATTTTTAGTATAATCCTCTACAAGTATTTTGCTTTTTCTGGTATGGACTTCAGGTGGTAGATTTGTAAATATATAAATATACAAATAATAGTTTATACAGCAAAAAAATCCAACAAAAGCAAAAACAAGCAAAAAAATAGTATCTAATTTGATATTCTTCAACACTGTCAAGGTAAATAACCATTAGAAGAACTAATTTAAAACCATTGATCAGTGATTAGGAATTCTGTTATAATTTAAGGGTGATTAAACTCCAACGAAGCAAAATAGAACAAACAAAACTCCTAGAAGTTGTTTGCTGGTAGTCTTATTTACTATGTATGCAAATGAAGTTGAATAGTCCAATGACGACTTTGTGTCACCTGTCTAGACTTATCAGTGGCTGCTGCTCTACTACTCTTGTTTGGTCTACATATTCCCTAATAACTTTTAGCCCAATTCAATATTTTCCAGAAAATGTGAATAAATTAAAATGATAATAGAGACATTTATGTAATCCGATGGATATTTAACTTAGAACCTTTTCATCATCTAAGAAATTCTGAGTCAGGTCCAGTAAGACAGCACATAGAAGTAAAGATGCTTACCACCAAATTCTGTCATCTGATTCCAATTCCCAGAAGCCCCTTGGTAGAGGTGACCACCACAAATTGTCCTGTGACCTCCAAAGGTACGACCTGCTCCCACATCCCATACAAAACAAACCACACCAATTGCTGGGATGTCAAGTGCAATTTTTACATCACTTCAAGTGGGTGTTTTGTAAGTCAAGACTGTGGAAGTATACCTCCAACAATTTTAAATGAATTGCTGGAATGAGACATGGGGATTCCATACAAGAAATGGCTATTTACTAAGCCTATTGCCTAGCTAAGTCATTGCTGAATATTATTGCATCAAAGCAGGGAAGAAATAGTTTCTGAACTGCATGTTCCCATGTGATTCAGCAAAGAACGTCTTGGAGTCATCACTTTAACAAAAGTAATCTTTTGGACACTTTCAGCATGGCAGGTGCTCTGAGCTTTATTTTCTTGACAGTAAAAAGACAATTATGCTGCTCCAGTGTGTCTCCCACAAGGTAGTTTTAAGAAAATGGAAAACCTTGAATTCCAAGTCTGACTTAAATGGGAACTTTGAAGGAGGGAGCCATACATCTGTATTCAAACACACTCTGCTGGTGATTCTGAAGCAACTCAAGTTTGAGAAGTACTGGACTAGAAGAGCTTTATGGTACTTCATCTGCCAAGTCCAAATTGGACCATTGGGGCCAATGCTCTGAACTGTGTGACCTCTTGCTACTGTTCCCTCAGCATCTGGGCCTTTCATATGTGCTCTCTCTCTGCATCAGTCAGGATTCTGACATGGCATCCTGGATTTGCAGCCCAATTCTTGCTCTCAGTAGGCTACCAATAAAAAGTCAATGGTGCTGAGTAAACAACTTCTTCCAGTAACATGAGTGATGGCTTGGATGGTATTTGTCCCTGAGTTTATCTGTAACTATAATCTAATAATTGCTGCTTTAAAAAAAGTGAAAGCACATATCCCTGATGTGATTTTCACAGAATATACATCTTTTTCTTTTTAAGTGCATTTTAATACTTCTCATATGTCTTCTGTCACTCAAAATACAATGTGATTGATACCAAAAGTTTACATTTTTATTTAAGATATTAACTAATGAGTGCTGTAATCTATTGTGTTAATTCCTTTGAGCTGTGCATAGTGGCACATGCCTGTAATAACAGAAGTTTGGAGACAGAGACAGATGATCAATAATTCAGTCATCTGTAGCTATGTAGTGAATTTGAGGCCCACCTAGGCTGCACTTTGTGACCTTGTATTAAAATGAAATAAACAACAGCAACAATAACAAAACCAATGCCAACACCCAGAAAATAGAATTTATCAAATTTCAAGAGTTAACTTAGCATATCAAAGTTTTATTTTATTATTTTTTTTGTAACTTTGTAGGAATGAAATAAGCCCATAGGTTTGTCTTGTGCTATGTATGCTTTTTTTTTTTTTGGCTGATATTCACAGGAACTAAACATAATTATGACATCAATGGTCTGTTGTATGTGCAGTTGTGCTTGGTCTAACATCACTTATTGGCTATGTAGAGTCACACAAAAAGAACAAGAACGCTGTGGGTACAAACAGGCCAGAGAAGTAGGAAGTGGAACCTGTTTGTTCATTATTAAATCATAGCAAAGAAACATTCCCCTGTCTCAAAGTGTTAAGGCTTTCTGAAATTTAAATCCCACATAGGTCCTGGAGTCAGAAACATTTTCTACACATGCATTTATTTTACTTATTTGTCTTTTGAATTTACATTTTTAAATTTAATTTTATTGTTGCGTTCAAATAACAGTATATCAAATTTTTGACTAGTTTATTGAAATTCAAGCTGTTTCTTTCATCTCAATTTAATACTGAATGTCTATAAACTGTATTTCCAGAACTCCATCTTGTTTAAAGCTTTTACCTGTGTCCCTCTGTGCTTGTGACAATTCTTTTCTCCCTTTTCTCTTTGTTTTAAATTCTCAAGAGGAAAGTCTTTCCAGTGGTTTTATTCTACTGAAATGTATCAGAGGGTACAGTTTATTTAATATTCCTGTAGTCACAATTCAGTGGCTCTGTGTTTTTATACACTGTCTGCTCACTGTCGCTCCTGCCAGCCAGAGCTGTGCAAAGAGTAAGATGGTCACTGGGAACGTGACAAGGCTTCACCAGGTGGCCTTGGTCCAGTTACTTGGACAAATGTCTGAAGACTGACTTGAGTTAGTGCTAAATTGCCTGAGACAATGTTGAGCTCTTCCTTGACTAGAATAACAGAAAATATAAATATCTGCCTAGTTGTCAAAGCAAAATGTTAGATACTCACAGCATGGAATGAATTTTATCTTGATGGGGGAAGCACAGAAATTGTCTGCATTCTTACTATTTGGCTGTAAGCTGGTGGTTTATGTCCCAATGTCTTCCTAGTTATATGAAATATTATCAAACTCCATTCTTAGAACTACTTTAAGGAGAACTATCATTAAGCATCGAATTTTTTTTCTGCAAGTTTAATTCAACAAATAATAAAAATATATTATTTAAGTTTAAACATTACTTTGGAAACAAAATTTTGTTTTAAAAAATAATTTATGAACATGGGTTTTCATGGCCCTATGCAGGGAAACATTGTATTGATTGTTGAAATAGCTAAGTGTGCAGCCTACAAAGAATGCCTTTGAGTGGTGATTGTTCTTGAGAAATCTGGTGCTGCTGGTGTATTTGTCACTGAGAGTGTTCTTCATTGCTATACTGGGACTGCTTTATTTGGAACAAGCACCAGATCGATAGAGTCGTTTGTTTTGCTTAAGAACCAATGTTTCCATAGAAATCTATGGTGAGTTCTTACGGTGATAAAAATTCTACTGAGAGAAGGGTCAGCATTTAAGAGCACCTGGTAGTCTTCTAAAGGACTTGAGTTTGGTTTCCACCCACCTCTGGTGGTTCCCACCCTCATCTGACTCCATTTCCTAGGGCTTCAACATCCATTTCTGGCCTTTTTGGACACCTCCACACACATTCACAGAGACACCCATATATACACATGAGTAAAAATAAAATATTTTAGAAGTCTACTGTTTAAAAGTAGGTATTCAAATACATTTCTACACAATAGATATAATAAGCTATTTAAGTGATAATTCTTAAACTGTAAGATAATTTTGTTTTTACCCTCAGTGGTCTCCTTTTGAATATATATATATATATATATATATATATATATATATATATATATATATAATTTTAAATGATGTTTATATGTGGGGGATAGTATACACACTTAACACAGTCACCCTCAGAGATCAGAGGTACTGTATCTCCTGAAGCTGGAGCTACAGTCAGCTTTTAGACCCTGAGGTAGGTCTTGAGAACCAAATGATCT
This sequence comes from Peromyscus melanophrys, assembly GCA_902168415.1. Classification (NCBI taxonomy): domain Eukaryota; kingdom Metazoa; phylum Chordata; class Mammalia; order Rodentia; family Cricetidae; genus Peromyscus; species Peromyscus melanophrys. Next base: position 15,724 of record CABHPR010151015.1, on the reverse strand, counting down.
TGATATACTTCTGGAAAAGGAGTAAGCACTCATAATAGCTGAGAATTTCTCTAGCTCTTTTCATAGTCTTATAAACAGAATAAATTTTACCAGCTCCACAGTCCTAATAAGAAAACTGATCTAGATTAAAAGTGACCTAATTAGCAAAATAATAACACAAATTCACAAAATTCTCATTTCTAACCTAGAGCTACTTTTCTAATAATATTTTGTATCCATTACATAACTTATGTGTAAGAGTTTGAGGTACTAACAAACAAAAATTTGAATTTAATGCAGAAAAATTTGAGATTTAGTTTAATACTGAACATGTTTGAGGGTAATTTAAGGATGAAATACAAAACACAGTGGGACTTTGGGAAGCTGTGCTGAGGCCTACACTGTGAGTCAGAGTTTTAGCAGTGTTTTGACAAAACCCCTGAAAGACTAGAAAGGAAGGACTCACTTTGGCTCACAGGTTCTGTCGCAGGAAGCAAGAATATGAAATAGAGATTCAGCTGTATAGCTATACCAAGAAAGATCAAGGAATCCTTCTGGAGAAGTCAAATATCAAGGAATATTTGATGTTATTCAGCTTTTAATATATCAGCTGTTTCCTACAATCAATTTCTTGTGTCCTGATTACAGTCTCACCTCCCTCTTTTCCTCCCTGTTCTTCCCCAACTTCCTCCCTTCCAGATCCACTCCCATTCTGTTTCTCATTAGAAAAGAACAGGTTTCTAAGAGTTAACAACAAAACATAACAAAATAAGATATAGTAAGATAAAACAAAACCAAAAACTCACATGGAAGTTGGACAAGGCAACCCAACAGAAGGAAAACAGCTCAAGAAAAGGCACAAGAGTCAGATACTTACTTGTTCACTCACTCAGGAGTCCCATAAAAACACTAAACTGAAAGCTGTAATATATATGCAACCAACCCAATGCATGCCTGTGTTGACCCTGTGCTAGCTGCTTCAGTATCTGTGAGTTCTTATGATCTTTGCTCAGTTTATTTAGAGAGCCTTGTTCTCTTGGTGTCCTCCTTTAAACATTTTTTAAATGTGAGTTTTGTTCTTTAACCACACACACTTGGATTTTTTTGTTTGTTTGTTTGTTTGTTTGTTTGTGGTTGGTTGGCCAGCCGAACCAAAAGCACATTTGTCCATTAAGGGGCCCTATGACTCAATATCCGTGTGGCTGTCATTGGGTGTGAGCCTTTCTAAGAAGGATTGGCATTAGCAGCAGGCTTTTTTCTAACTAAGGAAAACCCTGACTGTTGTGGGGTATTTGATCACTCTGTGAAACCAGAGACTGTGTTAATAAAATCAACTTTGGATCAAGGGGTGGAGCCAGCAAGCACCTGAGAGGAATTAGCCATAGAGAGTATGAAGCATCCAGCGATACAGACAGGAAAACTCACAAGGAGTAGGGAGGGGCTTAGAGTTCGTGGTCTGTTTGGTTTGAGATGGCTGAAGAGACATTCTCTTGCTGCGTCTCCCACCAAAAAGGAAAGTCAGCTGGTTGCTTCTCAGTATCTCAGAGCTAGCAGGTTTTCACCCCAATATCTGGCTCCAGAGTCCTTACTAGACTAGAACAATAGAAACTTGTTTAAAAACTACGTTTGGTGGCAGCGGTAGAGCTGGTGCCTGTGGCCTAAGCAGCAAGATGCTGACTTTGGGGCATTGACTGTGGGGTGCAGACAATAGTTAAAATATCAGGTGCAGCTGCTAAGCGAACAAAAACAACACCTGACAATCTGAAGGACTGAGAGCCCACAAGGAGAGGATGGCTGCTGCTAACATTCATTGCAGTTGGCCAAATGCTCCCTTGAGAGGATGAGGCAGCAGAATGGCACATCCAGACAGATCATCATTGTGCATACCACAGAAACACAACTGACCATCTCCTTGGCAATGGAAAGGACAGGTCCGTGTTGTCCAATTTGTTAGCCACAAGCTACGTCTGTCTCTTTAGCTTTACACTTAAATCAATTAAAAAGGAATGAAATTTAAAATGTAGTCATCCTAGCCACATTTCAAATACTTGGCAGCCAATGTGGCTGTGGATTTACATGAATAGGGGAAGTGCTTTTACCCGAGATGCTACAGAATGTATGGCTATAATTACCACTTTATGTAGAAGTATCTGTTGCAAGCTATCCAGAAGCCTGTCTCTCCACAGTCTTGACAACAGATGGTTGTTTGTCTCTTAATTTCTTATAACCACTGGCATTATTGAAAACTGCATTTATAAAGCATACAGTATGAACCACATGTTAGGCATGCTTCATGAATCCTTTTATGGCTTAGTGTTGAACCAAAACATAGCTGAGTGCTTCTAAGTAAACATTTTCCATTTCCAGAATTCTCAGAAGAGTTTTTGCATTTTAAATATGTTAAAATAAATCTTGCAATGTTATTTTAAAGTGTTATTGCATTTGCTTCAAACTGCTAGCATTGTAAATTTCAGCACCATACAATTTTTTCTGAAAGTATATCCTGCGTGAAAAAGTGTGCTCTACTTTTGTTTTGACTATCAACTACCTCTCAGTTTAAATTTTCAGTGAGAATTGGAAGATTAAATCGTCTTTGGAAAATTACAGGATTCATTTTTGAGAGAGAAAAACAGTTAAATATTAGACTGCTCAGAAGTATGAATGGGGACCATTTTTGCAATAAGTTAAAAGCTAGATTTTTTATAGTTGTTTCCCATGTGAAATTAGCTTTGTCTGCAGCAAACAATGAACTTTCTTTTTCTTTTTTTTTTTTTTTTTTTTTTTTGGTGGTGGCACATGCCTTTAATTCCAGCACTCGGGAGGCAGAGCCAGGAGGATCTCTGTGAGTTTGAGGCCAGCCTGGTCTACAGAGACAGGCATCAAAACTACAAAGAGAAACCCTGTCTCAAAAAACAAAAACAAACAAACAAACAAAAGAATCTGTCTCAGGTTGAATCCTGAGTAATTTCCAACCCCCGCCACCACCCACACTTATTGCTTCCTCAGGCCGACTGTTGCCTGAGACGTAGTTTCAGTCCAATCATTGAGAGTTTTTTCATTCAGTTGGTTCCTGAAATCCAGAGTGACTCAGGAGGAAGCATTCAGGACAATGCCTTCCACCTCAAAGAGGGGTGGAGCATGTCAGAGACAGTCTGTGTGATTAACAAGCCTGTGCAGAGGCCAGCAGGAGTCTGAGTCAATGTTAACTTTCTTTCCATTGGAATTGATACCACCTACATATGTGCAAAGTTAGTGGTTGCCTGCACATGCCACCCCATCTGATGATATACACTGACCATGCACAGCCCCATCTGATGATGCACACCAACCTTCCACACTCCCATCTGATGATATACACTGACCATGCACAGCCCCATCTGATGATGCACACCAACCTTCCACACTCCCATCTGATGATATACACTGAACATGCACACCTCCTTCTGATGATACAAACCACCTTGCACTTCTCCATCTGATGATACACACCAACCATGCACACCCCCATCTGATGATACATACCAGCCTTGCACACCCCCATCTGATGATACATATTGGTCATGCACACCCCATCTGAGGATACACACCAACCATGCACATCTCTGTCTGATGATACACACTGACCTTGCACTCCCCCATCTGATTATACACATTGACACAAGCCTGCCATCGGTTAAGTAAGGGCCCCTGCAGACATCTTTCCTCTTTCGTCTATACCACTCTTAACATTTGCTGTACCTTGTGACTTGATGAAATACACAAAAACATTTCTTACAATTTTTAGGACCCTGAAATCCAAACAAACCTATACAGGCAGCCTCACCAAAGAACATTTTTGGCCTGTTGTGATTATTACACATTTTAGATCTTCAAAAACAATGTAGTCTGAGAGATCTAATTTTGAATAAGATGTGGGCTATTATTTCACCTTGGTATTGCTGGCCTACAAGCCCTGCCCTTCTCCTTGACACAAAGCCTTCTGCTGCTATCCTTCTCTAGCTGTAAAGAGATGCATATTTTACATGGCAGGCTTTCATAGTCTGTGGTCTAGGGTGAGATATAAAAAGTGATATAGGCTGTACAGAAAGGGTGGGGAAGTGAGGTCATGTGGTTATAAGAGAGTTCTCACCTGCACAGTGCACCTGTTCATGAGTCAGCAGGAAGCAAAACACTTCACACTGACAAGTAACCTGGCTGATTGTTTAACAATTAAAGCTGTAATTAGATTTATAATTGAATTTTTGGTGTAGTCTAATGTCTGGAAAATCTCTGTATTTCAACTAATCCTTCACTCAGCATGATCTGTTCCAGGCCAGTGCCAAACATGTTCAAAGATTTGTTTTTTTCTAGTACAAGCAAAAACCAAACCCTTAGGCCTGTCTCACCACTCCCTTAGGTGATTCGTCCCCATCACAGTGACAGAATAGAAAGTACAATTGCATTCTGGAAAAAATGTCGATGTGATAATTTTAAGGCAATACCCATGTGCACAGTTTTGAGAAAGAGAGCAAAACCAAGATGTGTTTTAGGCCAGTCTTTCTTGGGTGTATCTTATAAAAATTTTCATTGTTCCACACACACACTGAAGTTGCTATCACGGAGCTGTGAACCTGTGGTGGATTGAACCCTCAGTCATGTTAATGTTCCAAGCAAGTTTTGGAATCCCCACCTGGTAAGCACAGCCCAAATTCATACTCAGAATCCTTGCTTATAGTAGCAATTGGCCTAGGGAGATTTTTGTAGACTACAAGAAACTGGAGCAAAACAAATTGCTTTAGATGTAGAATAAATAATATACAAATCAATCAGCAATATTATTTAAATTAAAAGTATTTAATATGAATAACTAAGTGGTACGTTATGCCTTTACTGGGTACCATGATGACTCTGGATTCAAGCCAAGATTTCCCACTATGTTTGTCCCTGGAACCTAGGTGACACCAAGATAATAGATGTCCTGGTCAGTAGGCATTTCTCTAAAATTTGCATTCTGAAGTTTGAGACCACAGTTTATCAGAATGCTATTTTTTTCTTTTTTTGAAGTTATAATTACATCTTTCTGAAGACAGATATGAGTAAATTATAGGGAAGCATTAGTGCATGTCCCTATGCATCACAATCTTTCTCCTAATAAGTGAAGACTAGCACTCTCAAGGTATAGACAGGAGAATCAGAGGTTCAAGTCCATCCTCAGGTACATAGTGAGTTCAAGGCCAGCATGGGATACACATGAGACTCTGCCTTTAAAACAAAGAAACAAAAATAAAATTTACAAAATTGATTAGGATGCAGACCAACTTGGAGAGAGGCTCCTGCAACAACAAGGAGAAGCCTGGCTGTCTTAGAAGCCGAAGACAGAGACTTTGAAGAAACTCACCACGTGACACCTTGATCCTATATTCTAACTTGTATAAGTATGAGGACATGGACTTGTGTTCACGCCATCCATCTGTGTTATTTGTTTATAGAGTCTGAGCAAACATGAAAATCAGCTTCTTTGATTTCATTATTGATAACTTCCTGTACCCCATAAACCTCTCTGGACCGAATTAGAAAAAGCCCCAGTTTAATGGGTAGAATGTTCCTGGGTGATTCTCTGGCTCCAGATAGGAGACCTGGACAAGAGACCAGAAGGTGTCTGTTTTCTGGGATGCACCTTAAACACCCTGTGGGAGTGGTCTTGAGCCTCTCTAGGGAAGGAGCAGTGTTTGGTGGGCTTTGAAAGGGCGGGTTTGGGGAAAGAGGTGGGAGAGGGGAGTTGAGGTGGATCTCCCACCAGAACATTCCAGACTCTTTGGGTATCGGGATGCCAGGGTGCCAGGGGCTGAGGTGGAGCTTCCACCAGAACAATTATTATTAAAAATGTGGAGGAAAGAGATAAAGTTTTCCATGTACCTCTGTTTACACTTGTTGGTTAAACAGCGTTGCTCGTGGTGACCATGCCAACGGAGGAGAGTGCTGGAGTCACGAGCCATGGTTACTTTTTAGAGCTTTATGAGAGAAAAAGGGGGAAAGAGAGAGAGAGAGAGAGAGAGAGAGAGAGAGAGAGAGAGAGAGAGAGAGAGAGAGAGAGAAAGGACCATGTGGAGGGGGGTACGGAAGGAGAGAGTGCGGAAAAGGAGAACACAGAGAGGGCACGCCCGCTTTTTATGCTGGGACGCCGTAGCAGGCTGGTGACGTAAATAAGGACATAATCCTTACATCCCAGACTTTCGCTTACTATTTAAAAAAAGCAGGTAGATGGGAATAGGGGCATCGTTCCTCTCAAAAACTACTTCCAGCTGATTTTTGGATGTCTGTTGGCTCTTGGGGGAATGGAGAAGGGAAGTCTTCCGAGGTAGACAGGTGTTGTGGGATGCTGTCTGTCATCCGTTTGCTCAGGAGACATGTATCCCTCTTGGCTGTGGCTGGGAACCTTCTGTCTGACAAAATGCTGGTGACACAGAAAAAAGCTTAGAGATAAAAGAATCATTATTATTTTATGTTGACATTTATTTGAGGTAGATCCGGCCTGTCCAGATGGATTTTGAAACATGTTAAGCTTTATCAGAGACAGATTATTTTAAAGTACCTGTTTCCTTTACTAGTTCGGGATCCAGGAAATAGGTGATCAATTGTTAGAAGCATCTCACAGTAATAGATATTTATATTAAAGTCTTTTTGTAGCGCCCAGACACTTTTGGGTCTGGGGGTGTAAATACCTTTTAGCTGTTACAGTTTCTTACTTGATTAAATCTGGACTCTGGTTCTGTGGTGATCCTGAACCAATAGCTGAACAGTGAGTTAGAACAGGGAACTGGGAAGAGAAAAGCTTGTGGTGTATGAGAATTTATTTTTTTGGAATTAGGGACAAGGCAAAGATCAGGGCCCTATCTGTATGTACATGAGAAACACAGGCAGTAACTCTAAAGGTGCAATTAAATCTGGTGAGGTGGTAAGGCTGTCCTCTATACCCGACAATAAAGGAGAGGTGACATCCCAAAACTCCCAGGACTGAGTCAGTGGCTCTGGTGTCCAGAAGGAAAGAAACAGATTGCTTCCCTGCTGCATTCTGGGTTCCCTGTCATGTCTGTAGCCAAGCCTAGGTCTGCTGGAGGTCTTAGTTTGATGTACTCATGCATCTTGGTGCCTGGGGGCAGTCAGCTGACTCTGTCTTTCTAGGCAGCACTTTTAAGAAGGCTGTTGATGGCCTGGCTGGGCATTCACTACCCCATGGCCTTTTTCTCACTTAAAACAGGGACCCAACAGCTTTTGGGAGTCAGCGAGTGCCAGCGCTTGGCAATTTTGTTTTCGGGCTTTTATCACTTTCCTGGCACACCTTAAATGCCACAGATGACTGTCTTGCCTGTGGAGTCAGGAGCCTTGCTCTCCAGATGCTTAAGTTTTAAGGAGGTCTGGAGAACAAGAGACAGATTTTACTCTGTGTCCTGAATTTTTTTTTTTCCTGATGATAGGTAACTTAAGGACAGCTTTTGGAAGATCTGCCAGGAGGCAGACTATAAACTGATCCTTTTGGAAGACTTGTCTGAAGCTATAAGCTGATTTTTGGCTTAAGAGCCATCCTGACTACTGTAAACTTATTTGTATGGATCTTAGCCGCTTCCAGATCCGTCTGTGTCTCTCAAGGCAGTTTGAGAATGAGTGGGTGGAGTTAAGGTGAGTTAGGGCGAGAGTCGTAAAAAGCCGCCCAAGCCTGACATTTTGAGCCTGCCCACTGCTGTCGGAAGTCAGAAAACGTTGCATGTGGCAAACACAGAAGTGGGGAAGGAGAAGGGTTCAGAGCTTTAGCAGAAACCTTGGGGATAAAGTAACTCTTATTTGCCCATTCACTGGCAGAAGTTCTCACAACACTGTTATGTGCCAAGTTTTATCAGTACCCGCCCCATCCACCAATGTAGGTGGTAAATGTATCATATCCACCCCTTTGTCCCATGGCTGTAGCTGAGAGAAAAATAAAAAATTAAAATAACAAACTGGGATCAGATTCCAATCTCGGGCGTCCCTGAGAGTGGAGAGGGATCTATGAATCAGCTCAAGTTCCCGTCCTCTTCTTCAAGGGATGGGAAGGGCTGCGGCTGCACTGCAGTTTTCCATCCTTGGACCCTAGACAGCATTTGCCCCCTCGTCAGGAGCGAAAATGTGCTGCTGTTGCCAGTACAGCCCGAGGACAACCCTAGGGGCATCAGTCACAAAGAATATAGCTCAGATTACAGCTGCGAGAACAGCAGACTCACTCACTGTGGTGAAGAATCATGGCGGTAGCAGTAATGGTAGCTGTGTGTGGGTCCAGCGGAGGTGAGGGGCGAGCTATTGTAGAAGTTGGTGGCCATTACCCAGGGCTTTGACTACCTTGAGAAATGCATCTTTTCCCAGAGAACTATACATTTAAACAGATTTAGACAATAACCCTTAAGATGTCAGAGAACTCACTGATCCTCTGACAAAATGTCTTTTGAAAAAGCCCTGTAAATTATCTGAATAGATATTACACAATTTTCGCAGTTAATTTTTCTTGAGGAGAAAGCAAGCTTCCCAACTCCTAAGTAAATGTGTAAAAACAGGAGCATCAGGATCCTGCCTCCAGAAAGAATCATCTCATTTTCTGAAATGAAGGTGGCCTTACCTCATGACTCTTTAAAAGATTATAATTAAGTTGTGTTGAAAAGTACTTTTAGCTTTCTGAAGGTTTCAAGTGTGTGACATATGATATTTACACTCAGTCAAATTTCTGATCACTTTAATCTCTTTTTCAATAAAAACATAACTATGAGCTCTTTGATAAATAGTGTTCAGAAATGTACATTACCACTTAATTGCAGCGGGGTATTGATAAGAGTTGAGATTTTTTTTCTTTTGTCAAAGATAAATACTGTAAACATTAAAAAATGTTAGTGTAAATGGTATATCATTTGACCTGCTAAAAAACTATATGAACATTATATTTAAATGTAATGAGACAGGAGATGAGGTGATAGTCATGTCTTCTGCCCAAGGCCTTTTCTTTCTTCCTCTTGTTTAACAGATATAACTTTGAAATAGATGATGTTTATGAATGAAAAAAAAAAAGGAAGGGAACATGACTGCTCCTAAGTATGGTGGTGGAGAAGGTTTGTTATAGACATATGGGAGAGTCTAACAGAGGCAGGGATGTCCAGGAGAGTCTAGTGTGGACTGACCATGACCCATGTAAGGAGAGGAAGAGAAAGGAGAGGGAAGGTGCAGCAGTCAGGAGGTGCAAAGAGCACAGGGAGGGGTAAGAGAAAGGTTGATTCCATGGGAAGGGCAGCTGGGGAAGGGCAGTTCCGTCCTGGGCTGGAGGAGTTTAGGGAAGGGGGTGGAGTATGCCAACCAGGAGGGGCCTGGAACAGATAGGGACTGAGAGATGCAGGGAAACCTGGTCATAATGTGAAATAGGCACCTCAGCCATTTGAACCCCAACAGTTTATGTGTTTGTATTTTCATCTGCATTATTTGTCTGATAATTATGGAGTGTCACCACATCAGTTTCTTTCCTGACTTACCTGGAAATACTGGAGCAGTAGATGTGTCTAGAATCCCAGTGTCTTACTGAGACTGGGAACACAACAAAGGACTTAAAATCTGTCAGGATTACAACTTTGATTTTTAGATGTTAATGTTTAAAGAGTTCTGAAAAGTAATGTCTGATTAGCCATTTATTATGTACTGAATGTTTTCATAAATGTTAAAATAAATGTATTTGATCTCCAGACAGAAACATATAAGGTCGTTTATTTTTCTAAATCATGTCCATTTTATAGATAATTCCAGCACCCCAAACATGTCACCACAAACTGTGGGGTTTTCTTTTTGTTTTATTGAGTTGTTGTAGCAATATGCACCTATTCACAAATAATATACCAACTGTTGAGCATTGCCTTGTTGTAGACGAATTTCCAAGCGGTCTTATTAAATAAAAACACGGAGCCAAATATAGGAGTGAAAGTCTTAGAGATCAGAGAAGCCACCAGCCAACCTTACCTCACCAACTCTGCAGCCTCCAAATGCGAGCTACTTCCTGTCTCACGCACGCCTTTATTGCCTTGCTGTTCTGCCCTCTCATTGGCTTTTAGCCAAGCTACCTCACTATTTTGTCACTGCCTGTCTGTACAGACCTCCAGGTCTCTATGGTTGGTACTGGGATTAAAGGCGTGTGTCACCACACTTGGCTCTGTTCCCTAGTGTGGCCTTGAACACACAGAGACCCAGCCTGCCAAGTGATCGGATTAAGGGTGTACGTGTGCTACCACTGCCTGAATTCTGTGTTTAATTAAAAATGGCTTGCTATTTCCTCTGATCTCCAGGCAAACTTTATTTATTAACACACAAATAAAATATCACCACACCTTTTATCCACTCTAGCAGTGTTCACATACATTTCATTAAAAAAAAAAATTCTGTCAAAATTTTTCAATGACTCTGAGACACAATGACAGAAAGAGAAGTGACAACTTTCAGTCTTCCCCACTGTGGTTGAAGTCACAAAGTGTTAGGGCTATGGAGACCCTGGTGGAACCTTCTCATTTCACAGATATAGAAACTGCAGACAAGCGGGGTGAATGACTTGCCTGGAGTTAAGTGGCAAGCTTAGTCTTTAAAAAGCATGTTATAAGTACAATATGTGTTCACTCTCCTTTAAGTCCACACATGGAACTTAACAGGCTTCATAACAACTGCTTCATAACCAAAAATCGTATCAGCAAACGAAGCTCTTTCTGTGACAGCTATTAAGGGCCAGAAGTGGCACTGGACTTCTGCACAACATCAGTCTGGCAAGGGAGCATCATGCCTAGCAATTTTAGAGAGGTTTCAAGAACATTTAAAGAAAAGGAGATAAGTATAAGGCAAATTGTATCATCATGTCAAATAGCTTCTGACTGGACAGCCTGAGTCATGGCTGGCACATTGGGCTGACCTCAGACTTGTCAGCACCAGAACCCAGAAGCTAAGGCCTCAGAGCTGGCAAAGTCACCTCAGCATGAATTTTCAGTTCTCAGCAGATATTGCTGACAGCCCTCCCTTTGGTCTAGCAATGATCTAACCAAATAGGTCACAGATGTGCAATCTCCTTCCAATTAGCTAAGCCAAGATCTACAGCTGGGAAGGCAAGCTAACATTTTGTGTTTTGTACAAAGACCTGATGTGGTAAGAACTGGCTATTGATTGAGTGGGGGGAGGTGCTTTTGTTTTTGTGAATATATATACACTCCATAATAATGCTGCTAAGCTCCAGTGGGAAAGAAGAGTGCTATACCTAACAGCACAGCAGAAAATGCTCCTCTCTTCACTGTGACAAGGATGGTGGCGAGGGGCGAACCGGAGGCACTTTGCTTGATTGGGGCTTCATGTCAGTGCTTTATGAAAGAATTGAAATTGGTTTAGGAAACACTCAGAAGAGAAAACAACAAACTTGATGGCTTCCTGAGAGAGGAGCTAAGGTTCTAAAATATGTTCTCTCTGTGTGTGTGTGTGTGTGTGTGTGTGTGTGTGTGTGTGTGTGTGCACGCGCATGTGCGTTTGTATGTACGCACACACAGTGTATGCCATGGCTTATTAGAGGTCAATGTCCTGGAGCTCTGCTCCTAGCAGCGGGTAGCTTCCAGGGACTGAAACTCGGTCCTTAGATGTGGAAGCGAGCAACTCCACCTGCTGAGCCATCACACTACCCCGTGTTAGTTCTAAATACAAAACACATTTTCTTACTCAGTGAAGTTCTTTATTTAAACTGGGATATTGGTAGAGAATTACCATAAGCCTTTGTATGAATTTCTTATAACAAATTATCATAATTTTAGTTTCTCAAAACACTAGCAGTGTATTCTTTTACACTTTGGTAGCCATCTCCAAAGTCAAGGTGTTCACAGGGCCTTGTCACTTGAAAGCTCTATGGAAGATGTTCTTGGATCTTCCTAACCTGTGGTAACTGTGTATAATTGGCAGTGCCCTTGGCCTGACCTTGCCACTTAATTTTTTTTTTTTTTTGTCCATGGTCACATGTCTATTCTTCCATTCACATGTGATTTTGCCTTATGTCTCTTCTTATGAGGACATTAGTGTTAGGACTCAGGGGCAGACTAATGTGCATTCCCTACATCATTCTGTAATGATTCTTCCTAAGCAAGGTCATTCATATGTGCTTGAGGTACACAATTATATTCCTCATTATATCTTTCATTTGTTTTATTGACTTCGAGTGAGTTATGGAGTGATTGATCATAAAACTGTTTAAAGTAGTAATATATATCTTAAACACCACTCTAAATTTTCCCAATGAGGGTAAATATGTAGTTTTCTCTGGACACATAAACATATCCATAGTACTTAATACTGTTGTTTATAATAGTCCCATGTATTAGTGGTGTTCTTGGCTGTAGATATACACAGGTGAATAAAAATTGCATGGCCCCATACCCATAGAGTAAGAAAGAGAATCCTCACCAGACAAACAATTTCCTGATAAAAATCTACAAAAGAAGTGCATAGTGTAATCTTTAACTGTGGAAGAGGCTGGAGGAGGTTGTTGAACCCAGATGTTTAGCAATAATTGTGTGAATAAGAAACATTGAAGTCTTCTAATGAGCATGAATGCTCCATGCAAAAATAGCATCTATTAACTGCTTTTCTTTCTAAGAAAAAAGACCTTACTTGCTTCAAACTCCTTTTCCTTTGTGGTGTGTGTGCATGTGTGTGTGTGTGTGTGTGTGTGTGTGTGTGTGTGTGTTTGTGTGCATGTGTGTAGGGACATTAAAATATGTTCATATAGATTGAAGTTCAGGGATGTGAAGGTTAGGAACCACCAAACTCACCCTTTTTGTACCATGGTAGACATGTGGCCTTTTGTTCAAACTTTATCAGTAGCCCGGTGAGTCAGGAGTCGGGGTGAATGGGGAAGAGTATTGACACACTTCCCCTCCTCTATGATTCAGGATGCTGTTTATGAAGCCTGACGAGACCTTGAAATAGTGAAGTCCCTGGATCTATTTTTAGTATCTAGAGAAATCCCTGGTTCTATTTCACAGGCACATGAGGACAAGGATGACCTGGGTTGTGTCTCTGTGTTTTCAATTGTTGTAAAAATGTCCCTCACACAATCCAAGTTGGATGGAAAGATATATAACTTTCTTCTACTTTTAGAAAGACCTAGTTAACAGTGCCTGAGTTTTCCTTATATTTATGACTTCCCAGAATGTGCTAAAGGCATTTTCTAGTTAAAATCCAAATTTTGGTTGAAAAAAGAAAGAATAACCCTGCTAATTCTTGATAAAGTCTTTCCATCGAAAAGGCATATCTTCAGAAACACTTTTCCCTTATTTCAGTAGATCACCTCACCTTGTTTTCTACCTCCCTTTTATGTTGATTCTCTTTGTTTTTTGGTTATTGTATGTGCTCACTTAAAATGTGGTAAAATATAAAGCCATGAAATCAATACATGTCTAAAAAAGAAAACCACAGCGACAAAAATACAAACTCAATTGAGTCCTGCCATAAGTTGGCCCCTTTCTTGTTGGAGAGGCATGGTGGGAAGCAGAGCTTTGTCCTCAAAGAGAAAGTTCAGAGGAGTCCCATCCAAACTATCCATTTCAAGGCCTAAGAAGCACAGCAGGGGGCGTTCTTCTTGAAAGTCACTGGCTTCCCCATCTTTCTCATCTTAAAGTACCTCGGTCAATAGAACATTGGAATGGCCCTCTAAGGACACATTTATAGTCCCTAGCAGGTGGTAGCACCTGGAGGCCTGGGGCATGGTTCTTCAGAAGGCACTATATTATTTGAATCTTTCTTCTGTAGCCAGGCATCATGGGTCTATGAATCAAGGGGTGGAAATCGAAATGGCACCATCACTGCTAGTGACCCACTAAGAAGATTTTGCTTCCGATGACTATGACCCTATGCCCTTCTGGCCTTGATGTTTGGTGCTTCTGCAAGGAGGCAGAACAATATTTCCACCGAACTGGGAAGTAAGACTTCCCCCAACTACTCAGAGCTCCTGATACCCTTAAGTTAACAGGATCAGAAATGAAGAACAGTGTCAGAAGGAGTGATTTCTCTAGACTAAAAGAGGGAATGTAGACTGCTTCTCCACAATGAAGATAAGGAAGAATGTTAGGACTGTTCTTTTCACTATGTCCTAAGATTAAATGTATAGGGAACTAAAACAGTCTGATCTAGGCATGGTGACAAAGAACTCAGACCATTCAGAAATGAAAATACAAGTTACTTCTGAAGGTAAAAAAACTAACAAGAACATCTGGAGCTCTTGCCAAGGTAGAAGAAATACACAGGTAATAGAAGGTAGTTATACACCAGTCAAGACTACATGGCCAGTTATAGAAACAAGCACTGTAATTGCCTTTAGTGTTCCTGGCTTGTTTTGTTAAGAATACAAATGTACACACACACACACACACACACACACACACACACACACACACACACAAACACACACACACAAACACACACACATTAAGCATATATTTTCTTTCATCTATTTCTTTATCATGAAGTATAATATTGATAGAGATAATATCAATATTTAAGTATTATAAGTCTGTATCATTATATTGAAGTTATGGAATACTAAAAGACTAAGTGTTCCTTCCTCGGGAGACTACCACCCACTGTTGTATGATATTTTGTTTGCCTTCTGACAAATAAAGCTTGCCTGGAGATCAGAGGACAGAGTTGGCCACTAGTTAACCATAGAGGCCAGACAGTGGTGGCACACACCTTTAATCCCAGCATTTGGGAGAAGGAAGCAGGAAGATCAGGAGTTCAAAGCCACCCTGGGATATACCAGATTGAACTAGTCTAAAAGAGAAACACAGCTGGATGGTGGTGGCTCATGCCTTTAATCTCAATACTAGGGAAGATGATGTCTTTAATTCCAGGACTAGGGAGGTGAAGACAGGGAAATAAGGTGGGTGGAGAAAGGATCTCCCCCCATTCATAGAGACAGGAATCCCCCATTCAGTCTGAGGATTCGTAGAGACAGAATGCTCTATTCGGTTGGAGAATTCATAGAGACTAATTAGGATCACACTTCAACCCATTCTACGGGAAGAGTAATACATTTGTAGTTTTATATAGAATAATTATGTCATGTTAGGTAGAATTATGTACTTGTTTATTTATTTGGAAATTATGCATGACCTAAGGAGATGTAGTTGAGTATCAAGTTGATAAAGGCTCTATTTGTTAGGGTTAGTCTTGATTATCGACTTGACTGGATCTGAAATGAACTAAGAAATAAACTGCTGTGTATACCTGTGAGAGATTTTCTGGACTGGGTTATTTGAAGTGGACAGATACACCTCTTCCTAGCCCCACAGGTCCACCTCTAAATGCTGACATCACCTTATGGAGCCAGAATAAAGGAAGACCCCCCCCCAAAAAAACCCTTTTTTTTCCCTTTTGCACCACTGCTTCCCGCCTCACTGGTGAGCACATTCACACTGTTAGCAAATTCATTTACATGCTGCTTCGGCCCTGGCTGTTGTATTCATTTGCTGTTACCAGAACCCAGATTCTTCAGTCTCCCAAGTTGCATTGAAGGTAAGCAGCTCTCCAGGAGTTCTCCAGACCTTCAGTAGTAGGTTAGGACAGCTGAAGCACCTAGCCTTGTGGACTATGTTCTCAGCATCTCCAGTAAGAAGACTTCCATAGTTGAGCTCCCTAAAATACATTATGTAGGCCTACTGAATAAATTCCCCTAATAAACTCCCCATTTATT
>CABHPR010151014.1:30276-42299 GCA_902168415.1 Peromyscus melanophrys | reverse complement strand
ACCAGCTTTTCACATTGCCATTGACATCACTGTCTTCTTCCACTCAACACATCCCCTGCAGCCTCCTTGAGCTCAAATAGAAGACTGAACTCTCAGAGCCAAGCTTCCTTGACATTACGCTGCATCATAACAGGCTGACTTCTAAGGAACTCCTTTGTGTTTTTCCTTTCCTTGAAATGAGCAGAGACACAGGTTCATTAGCAGCCTCTGCCACCACCATTTGTCCTCACAGATTCCTGCCTTGCTCCAAGTATGGCAGCGTGTGAAGGCAAGTGGGGTAGAATGCAGGCTGCTCCTCTCCTGTTCTAAGGTGAAGGTGGACACTTGAATAGGGGGTTCTACAAACTAAATAAGGGGAACTGAAAAGGACAAATGGCTAATGGAATAGCATCCTGAGACCTCCCATCTATCCCTTCTCTCTTTGACAGAAGTGACTGGTGGCACCTATGTAACTTTTCCACTTCAGTGCAGATGTTTCCTCTGGGTTGGACATGATCATAAACAGACACATCAGAGACTCTGGGGTCACACTTAAGAGACATTCGTGATATCAGACCTTTTAGCATTCTTTCCTGGAGGGTCAGAGTCTCAGACTAATGAGACTTTGAGGGCTCAAGAGACCTCCATGAGGTTCCGATCCTACCCAGGGGTCCAGTAAGAGGTAATTCATTGTCTGGTGTTGGAACTTATTGGAGATGTAGCGATACACTTGGTAGACACCCAGGGGGCTGGGCAGTAGTGGCGCATGCCTTTAATACCAGCACTCAGGAGATAGAGCCAGGCAGATCTCTGTGAGTTCAAGGTCAGCCTGGTCTACAGAGTGAGATCCAGGACAGGTACCAAAGCTACATAGAGAAACTCTGTCTCAAAAACAAAACAAAACAAACAAAAAATAGACACCCAGGGGCTTTTCCAGTGCTATATGTGACTAGCCCATGTTCCTTATAAAACCCCAGTGAACTCGTTGGTTCAACAAGCTGGACTTGGATGAGAATATTTTCTTTGGTTTGTCTTATCAAAGTGAGTAGATATTTATTTATTTTCCTTTCCCCAGGGCATCACACAATATCTGTGTCTTTCTTCAGAGTCAGATTTTGGGCCACATAATTTGGTGTGGTATGCAGTGAGGCATACACACTACCTTCCATTCTGAATCTGTGTGTAGTTATAAACTCAGGTTTAGTATAACATATTTCAGAAGCCAGCTTTCTTTGTGAAGCTACCATCTTCCCAAGTTTGATCTCCACTACAAAATAAGTATAACTGTATTATAGTCATATTAACTTCAGATAGTTGTTAGAAGATCAAATGAAAATATTTTAAAACCTAAAAGTTAGGTACAGTGTGTCTATATCATCCCCTCCCTGAACACTTAAGAAACACTGTGGGAAAGAGAGTAGAAAAATTGTGAAAACAGAGGTCAGGGTCATTGGGGTGAAACAACCTCTTCTGGATATAACAGGATCATTGCACTCAAGAACTCACCACAGCTGGGATTGTACCTGCACAAGACGAAGCCAGTCAACACTCCAGTGTGAATGGAGGCTCATGCAAGCTGCTGCCCTTAGCTGAGGAGCTGTTAGCTGCTGATGGCTTTTCTTTAGGAACCTGGCTTGTTGTGGACTATTCCTTTACACTGTGTGAAGATATGTCACTATGATTGGTTTAATACAAAGCTAACTGGCCAATAGCTAGGCAGGATTTCCAGGCATGGAGAACGCTGGGAAGAAGAAGGGAGAGTTGGTAGGAGACATGGAGGAAGCATAACACGTAGGAGATGAGGTAACAAGTCACGAGTCACACGGCAACATGTAAATTAATAGAAATGGGTCAATTTAAATTATAAGAGCTAGTAAGAAGCAAGCCTAAGCCATAGGCCAAGCTTTCATAATTGATAAGATGTCTCTGTGTGAGCATTTGGAGGCAGGACAGAAAAATCTGCCTACAGCGCCCATTGGTAGAGTGACCATGCTCAAGTAGCTGGCCCCATGTCCATGTGCACATGAGCAGTACTAATCAGATTCAGTAGATTATTGAAAAATAAAAGGGGACATTGTGTGAGGAGGGGCCCTGGGAAGAGTTGGAGAGGAGGAATAAAAGATGAATATGATCAAAATACATTGTATAGCTGCGTGAAATTCTCAAAAAATAAATTTAAAACATTGCATTTTAAAAAGTGATGTAACATGTAAAGTGTGGGGGTTTAAGATACAGTAGTGATCTAACGACAACTGGTTCAACAGCTGGGTTAGCCTACTTTGATGCCTGCTGCTGGTGTTTAAGAAGGACAAAGTGGCCGGGCGTTGGTGGCGCACGCCTTTAATCTCAGCACTTGGGAGGCAGAGCCAGGCGGATCTCTATGAGTTCGAGGCCAGCCTGGGCTACCAAGTGAGCTCCAGGAAAGGCGCAAAGCTACACAGAGAAACCCTGTCTCGAAAAACCAAAAAAAAAAAAAAAAACTAAAAAAAAAAAAAAAAAAAAAAAAAAAAAAAAAAAAAAAAGGACAAAGTGTGGGCTTAGCTCAGGCCTGAGAATCATGTTGTTTGCTTGAGTCTTGGTCTGTCACAACATGTAATGGTGTGAACTGTGGAGTAAGTTATGTAAGTGAGCTTTTATGTAACAGTCTCTTCATCTGAAGAAGGACAGCAACAACACTGACCTCACAAGATTGTTGACAAACTCAGAAAGAGAACACATTTAAACACTTAGAACAATGCTCAGAACATGCTCAACCTGCAGCAAAAATATAAGAAATTATGATATTGATAAAGGGGAAACGGAGGAGACAATATAAGTCATGACAGAGTGATGAATCCTCTTTCAGTCCTCTCCCTTTCTTTCTCTATTTCTCTCCCCCTCTCCCTCCAACTTTATTTTTCACTTTTTTATAATGTCTCACTCTGTAGCCCATGCTGGCCTTGAACTCATGACATCACCTCTTCGGTATCTTAGGTGCAGGGATTACAAGCATGAGCCATCATGTCTACCTTCAGACTTCTCTTTTATGCAGAGGTAGGATTGAACCATTTTAGCAGCTGCTGTTTTTCAGATGACACCCAGTTGTCTCTCCAGGCACAGAACTGCTAGCTCCCTGCTTGACAATTCAGGCATGTCAAATGATCCCAGGACCCCTCACTGCCGTTCGCATGATGACAATGAAGTAGAGCTCCCATCAAAGAGTTCTTATAGCCATGACAACATGTGCAACTCTACTCTACTGAGGATGTCATTTCCATGACAACACCTGAATGACCCAAATCAAGAGGCCTAGGGAAGTGCCAGAAAGAGAAGATGTGTCAACACTGAGGAATTCAGCCATTCAAGGGCAGAGCAGGGCAGTGAGTGGATCCACTCAGCAGCAGAGCTAAAGCAAGCAAAATGATGTCTAAAAATACGCTCATGTGAAGCTCACCAAGGTACTCTGAGCTCCGAAGAGCTGTGGGTCCTGGAAGAATATACACAAAAAGATGGAGCCAAACTTCCCAGTCTTTGTGCCTTACACAACCCATTCTACTCACCTAGAGGGCTTCTATTTTCAAGAGAAGAGTGGTTCTAGGGTAATATAGACAATGTCAGTAGGATCGTTAAGGCTTTGAGAAAACCTTTTTGCATGGAGAATCAGAAAGTTACCTCCAAGCTAGAAGTAGGTATCTATGGTGTAGAAATAGGAGTTTCTTCTGAGTTGGTCAGATGCCATTACTCTCTGAATGTAGAGATTATCTACCTCCTTCTGGGCAGACCTAGGCATCTGGGCATGTGGTACCAAGACAGTGGGGGTGTTTGTAGAACTCCCAGGACATAATGTACAGAGCTGAAATATTTACTCTAAATCCTAAACTCTCTGACCAAAGCAGGATTTGGACCATGTTTGTCCACACTATTGTATATTTGCTTGGACCTTCTCTTAACCCTCCCATTTTCCAAACTAGGGATCTCAGGCAGGAGAATATCCAGTCTTGGCTCCAAAGGGAGATTTTGACTTAAAACAAGTAAACAAAAATCAAGAAGACTTCACATATATAGTCATCTGTGGACCAGAACAGATGCTTCTCAAGGCTGGCTCTGGCTTTGATGAAAGATGGATTGGATATCCCTGCTCCGTGTGAACATATGATTGGGCAGGGGGTGTTAATGGGTGGAAACTTTGAGAACTTCTTCCCTGGTCCCAAAGGATATTGGGATATGAACAGAAATCTAACCATGTCCCTATGCCCCTTGCCAAAAGTCATTTCACACTTCAACCGGCATTTCAGGCAGTGCTAACAGCTATCTATCCCTGGTGATCCTCATTGGAGTTGGCAGCACACACTCTCATATCTAAATGACCTAGTTGCAGAGAGAGCCTGTTGCATTTGCAACGGAGTAACTTTACCTATAAATCCTAAGATCCCCTAAAGATCTCCTTGGGTGTTGCTTCATTGGTGACCAAACATACTCTATGTTCTGTAAATAAAAGTCAAAAGTTTTATTTCACCTGAAAAGAGAGAGGCTGAGGAAGAAGCCACATAATTACACAGAATAATGACCAGAAAGCATCCAGGGATTCCAGGTACCGGACTAGAGTCTGGAAAAAGATTCTTGAACTCACAGTCCCTTCCAGCTCCTGATCCTTATTCTGAGGTACGTTATTAAAAGACTTCCAACTAAACTTCACCTCACCTCCTTCAGTCCATTTTTTCTGTTTTAAATCACTGAATTATCTATTGACAATTTCCCAATTTTCATTTCTATCAATTAATTAATTTCATATATTTGTTTATTTTAAATTCTTGGGAATTTCATACCTGAGTACTCTATTTGTACCTCTAGAGCTAGGGTCTTGTGAGATGGCTGTTGCTTTGATCAGAACCACTCTTTCTTTCTTTCTTTCTTTCTTTCTTTCTTTCTTTCTTTCTTTCTTTCTTTCTTTCTTTTTTTAGACAGGGTTTCTCTGTGTAGCTTTGCGCCTTTCCTGGATCTCACTCTGTAGACCAGGCTGGCCTCGAACTCACAAAGATCTGCCTGCCTCTGCCTTCCGAGTGCTGGGATTAAAGGCATGCGCCACCACCGCCTGGCCCAGAACCACTCTTTCCATGACTCCAGTCTGAATTTTGCCAATTCTGTTTTCATTTCAATCAACTTGAAACAGTGCTTCATGTCTCCCTCTAGGAAGCCTTCTTCATTTGGCTTACACATTCCTCTCCCATTTTTCCTGTAACTTCCTCTCAGTAGTCTTTGCTGGAGGCTCCTCTCCTTTCCCTGGTACCGAAATACTGGAATGCAGCTTGTTGGGGTCAGCACACAGGTCCCCTGTGTCAACTCCGCCTCCAAATACAATTGCCATATTTATGAGTACAGTCTGCCACCTGGCATCTCCTGGTTGTTGCCTAGTCATTATTTTGGGTAATTATGTAGCTTCTCTTTTAGTGTCGCCCCTTTTGAGATGAAATAAAAATTAGCCAAGCTTGGCTTTTACTTATTGAATGTCTAGCTTTTTTTTTTTAGTTCCCATGCCCAAGTATAAGGCACATATTCAATTAATGCATCTATTTATGTATCTAAAGCACTAAACTATATATTTACTAGTCGCTATTGGCACGGGTTACACATCTGTGCCACTCTTAATCTCTACCTCTTTCTCACAACCCCCGAGCCATCAGTGGGCTTCAGCTCTGTTCTTAGAACATAGTCAAGATTAAAACAGTCTCACCATTTTCAATCCTACCATTATTGTCCACACTATCATTATTAAGCTCCTCTAATTAAAGTCTACCATTTCTCTCTGTCAACATTCTTGCTCTCCATGTATACCAAACACACCCCTGACTCAAGACTTGGCAGTCCCTAAAACCTCTGTGTAGAGCAATGGTTCTCAACCTTCCTAATGCTTCAACCCTTTAATATAGTTCTTCGTGTTGTGTTGATCCTCAACCATAAAATTATTTCGCTGCTACTTCATAATTGTAATATTTCTATGGTTATGATTTGTGATGTAAATATCTGACATGCAGGAGAACTAATATGTGAACCCTATGGGTTGCAACCCATAGTGGGTTGAGAACCACCAGTCTAGAAGAACAAAGTTTATATTCCCATAATGACCCACTTCATGGGGATACTGTAGGCCTTTC
The DNA here is from genome assembly GCA_902168415.1 of Peromyscus melanophrys. Lineage (NCBI taxonomy): Eukaryota > Metazoa > Chordata > Mammalia > Rodentia > Cricetidae > Peromyscus > Peromyscus melanophrys. The sequence goes on along the minus strand of CABHPR010151014.1, from coordinate 36,189 downwards.
TTGTGTTCTGTCTTTCAATGCTCTAATGAAGATTCCTGAACCAATCCCTCTTACTCATTTTGGTTATATTTTTCTCTTTGCACTCGCTTTTGTGACACCAGGGTACACATTTTTTTATTGGCTAGTATCTTTCCCTTTATTCTATAGCCTCTAGGAGGCAAGGCTGTGCTCACTGCTCAGTCTGTAGCATCTAGATGCACACAGGCATGCTTCAGTACTCAATACCTGAAGGACACATTCAACATCCTCTCTCTCACATCTCTGTGTGGCATATCACTTCTGCTCAATCTAGTAAGTCCCTCTTCTCTATAAACATAAGGCTCAAGTTGTTATAGTCCTTTAAAAAAAAGAGTAGCCAAGGGTATGGAGAGCTGGATCAGCAATTGAGAAATCAAACGCACTTGCTTTTCCATCAGAGGACCTGAGTTTAGCTCCTAGCACCTATGTTGGGTATTTTACAACCATCTGTAACTCCAGCTCCAGGTGATTTCACACCCTGGTCCCCATAGGTACCTGTGTACACATAGTGTACACACCAAGAATATACACACATTCACATAAATAAAATGTTTAAAAATATCTTTTAATGTGAGCTAAATCATAGCAATCAAAGGGTTAAAAAAAAGAGTCAGACAAGAGCCTACCTGTGGCCACATGGAATAAATATGAACAGAACCCCAAGCCTCGCAAACAGGCAACAAAGAAGGCTAAACCAAAACTTTAGGGAGACCTTTGCAGCTAAGCCCCTACCTTACCCTACTCATTTAACCCATGACTAGTTTCTAGCAGTTATTTTACATGTCTCTAAAAACTTACCTCAACTCTCCATTCCTGCTGTTTCATGACCTTGAACTTCAAAAGACTTCTCTAAAGGGCAATCTTGCTGGTCAACAAAAAGACTTTAACCTACCTAATGCTACCATCTTACTTTCAGGCCCTTCTGGTGGACATAGGGCTAGGTTGAAATCAATAGGGTGGATTCATAAGTCTTCCATGGGGGTTCCTACTACTGTATCCAACACAGCTCATCTCTGACTGGAACACATAACACTTAAGTCCCCCATCCCCACAATCATCAATGCCCAGCAGCCCCTTCACTGCCATAAAGCAGACCCCCTTTCCTCCTGACTAGGCTCACACTTCTAACTTTTGACCATCTTCCATGTTTCCCCAAAGAATACCCACTATTTAAGTTAAATGCCCAGCTACACACTCTTCCTCCAGACATTCCCTGCTACCTTGATGCTGAACTTGGCTATTTGCTGAGATCTCTTTCTTCTATGTAGCTTTATTAAGAAATGCCTGGGTTATTCCTTTTGGCATCCAGAGGCTGGGATTATTGCCTTTCTCACTCCATAAGATGGCTTGAAGGCCTTCATTCTTCACCTCTCATGATCACCTGTTCTGTTAGAACTCTTGCTTTCCAGGCATGTCCCCTCCACTCTTCTTCTCACTCTCCCATGATACATTGAAGACGTTGACACTGGGTCACAGTCATACTTCCTGCAACCTTCGGCCATTGTAACTACAAAGCTCCCTTTGGTGACTTACCTGATACTTGCACTTCCAGTTATTTCCTCAGTTTCTCTGTGGGCCTTCTCCGTTGTCTAAGCTGTAACTACCCTTGTCATTAGCCCACACTTGTCGTTCTCTCTAATCCAATAACACTATGAGAGCGTGACTTGTGACCCAAAGTATGTGTGTTTCCAGTTTGCTTGCTTAGACATCACTTTTGCCTATAGATCAATCTATAACACACATTTACTCTGCTCTCTTCTTTGCTAAACTATCATTTATTTAATATGTATGTAATTTCAACATCAAGCATTGATGCATATGGTGAGATGCCAGGAAAAAACATTCTCTTTGCCCTCAATAAGCCTGGGGAAGGGTAGTATTAAACAAGCCCTCTGTAGTCACATGACTTTCTGACCATGATTAAGCATATCAGTATAGGCACTCATTGTTGCTGTTTCAGAAATGAAGCTGCTATAGCTACCAAAGTCTTTCCCAATTCAACTTTTAAAGGAGTAGCTCTTTAAAGATGCCATCCCATCCTACCTTAAGTCTATCACACCAACATGTAGATGATTTCATTGTGTCTCATCATAACAGTTTTGCAGCAATTAAGACATGGTACATTATAAGGATTACCTGTCTGAGGTTCCTTCTATATCTTGCCTACTAGCATAGAAGGCCAATGAGGCCTTGGCTATGATCTGATTTGTCTACTCATGTATCTCCAGTGCTAAGAGACAGCTTGCCTTTCACACAGTAGGAATGATTTTAATATGTAAATTCTCACTATGTGGCATAAGTTGTTAAGTTATTCACTATGGGGCTCAGTCTGGCCACGAACTCTTATTTCTCCTATCTTAGCTTCCCAGGTTCTGGACTATAGAAATGTGCCATTATGCTGAACTCAATAAGAAATTCTTGAATGAGTAGGTTAATTAATTAACATTATTTCACCAAAGATTCCCCTAGAGGCAACATAGACACTACCTTCTGTAATTAATTTTTTTCCTAGAATGGTGTATTATGTGGTAAATAAATAAATTGAGGAGAAAGCCCTTTGTCTCTCTCATGCAGGTCAATGGCCAAATATTTATAACCAAGGTTACTCTAGCGAGATATTCAAGAAAGCGGCATAAAGTGACAAAGAATTCAGAGAGGAGCCCGGTCTCCTGGGCTGCAGCTCAGCTAAGCAGCAGAATCCTGAATCTGTTGTGGGGGAAACATCAATATGAAGTTGTTCTTTTCAACCCTGGGTCAAAAAAAGAGGAAAGGAATTTGTGTATTAGAGATGGGGAGCAGTGAACAGAGAAGATCCAGTCACTGTTGTGGGGAACACGAGGGGTAAGACGATCCATCTTGGATAAGGAAGGGTGCATGTGCCAGGCTCAGGACTGTAGGGCAGTGGACAGGCTATGCTTGCAGTAAGATCTATGGAACCCATATAACCATGCCAAGAGGCTGGAGCCCCTACAACAGGAGCCGAATTGCTGTTCTTCTCAGTTCCTTCTGCCTGTTCTGGTTCCGGTAAAAAAAAAAAAAAAATGCATTTTCTACTACTAGGAAAATGAAGTATGCCAAAAACCACAAGATACATAGTGAAGTGGAATGAAGTCAGATAATGAAAAACACACCCTGGAATCTGGCAATTTCTTTTCATATCTAAAGCTGTTAAAGTGTAAAACAACCTAATAATAACAATCAAAGCAGAAGGCATACCGTTGTGGGAGTAAATGATAGCATTTAACATAAAGGAAAATTAAATCAAGTCAGAGTGTGGCCCCATCAATCCTGTGAATCAGGGCCGTCTGGGTTTATGTATGGGGAGGCAGGCTAGGATGGCATAAGACACACACAAGCAGACTCAGCTAGAGAAGAGTGGGGAGAGAGGCCACAGCTACATGCTCAGGGCTTTGTCCTTTGCTTGGAGGTGTTCATACCAGTTAAAAGAGTCTGAGGTCCCATGAGAGGGATGAGAATGGCCCAGGGTTATTGAGCCTGAGCACCAGGATCCATCTGGGTACAGCGAGGGGGAAAAAGTAGATTTGTAGGTAGACAGAAAGACTACCAAATTTAATTTGATTTGAACGTTGCCTTAGCTATATAATTATTTCTAAATCCTAAATCCCTGTGTTTGATTCTAAAATAAAAAGGATGCCTATGGATTGGGGGTAGTAGCTATGAGAATTTGGTAGTGACAGCTTGTGTCAAGTGAATAGCTGGCACACCACAGCAGTGGCTCTCAAACCTGAGCAAGGCTTCACAATTGCCCAGAGAGTATGGAAACCCAGCCCCTTGGACACACCCTCAGAACGTTGATTCAGTACGTCTGGAATATGGACAGGGCACAACTGGCTTTAGCAGTTGTCCAGGGTCTCTTATGAGAACCAGCACCTTAGTCCAGTGTCTGTATTCTGGATACACACTGCCTTGAATTGAATCTAACCAATACGGGGCTGCCGACCTTGTCCCACTGGTTTGACCTTCATAAGCCTCATTTAAATGAGAAAAGATAATATGCTTTCTTTTAGTGGAGTAGGCTAATAATAAAACCTGTCTCTCACTGTTGTCGTGAAGAACAGACACCTTGTGTAAATGGTTAGAAGCAAGCCTAGCACATTTTTAAGCATCCGCAAACTGCTAGTGGTTGTTATTATTGAGTGATGAAAAGTCTGTATGTTATGTAGACTCTAGGAAAAAATGTAGTCATTGGAGGTCAAGAAAAGATTCAGGATCCCCTAACTGGCCCTCCACGATCCATGAGAGATGCAATCCAAGATCCCAAGACAATGCCTGTAGCCATGGATGACTTTGAATCCTATGTTATATAGGTTTCTTCCTTATACACACATATCTATGGCAAAGTTTGATTTATAAATTAGGCAGAATGAGAGACTTAAATGATAACAAGGTAGAGCCACTTTAATGGTATACTGTAACAAAATCAATAAGAGAGCAACCCCTTGATCAAAGCATCTTAGGTGAGGATGCTGTGCTCATCCTCACCTAGCAGTGATGTAGAGTGATGTGGCGACACAGAAACTGTCAGGTTAAGGTAACTGACCATCTTCCTTGTACACAAGAACAGTGACACCACTATAGTTGATCTTGCAACCAGAGGGCCACTGAGCGACTAACAGGCGGGTAGTGTATACATGGCGATGCTTGACAAAGAAAAGATTAATGTCTCAGGCAGAACAAGTCTAGATGGCATGAGGCTTTGTCATACTACTCAGAATGATAGACAGTTTAAACTTATACCTACTTATTTCTGGAATTTTCCATTAATATTTTCAAAACCACAGTTGACTTCAGATAAGCCAAACCACAGAAAGTGAGGCTACTGATTAGGGAGGACTACTGCACAAAGTCAGCCCTGTACACATGAAGACCTAATGAAAAGGGCATTGTGATTGCCAGCACTTGGCGAATCCTAGCCATCAACTCCTAAGCCTCTATTGATCTAACAAGACCCTTTTCATGGCCCAACTGGTGCTGATTATCATGCGAGTCTGTTCAGAAGTGGTCCTCCTACCTGTAGGGGTCTCCATTTAAACTAGACTTCTCATCTTACTGAGCCATGCTGATTGGCATCTGTGGGAAGGATGATTCAATCTCCTTGCTTTTGTTTCTTTATTTGTTCCATTAAAAAACAGTTCTGCTTGGTAACGGTCACTAAGCACCAGCATAAATAGCCAAAGACTCAGGAGAGGGTGGGGGAGTGCGCTGTTAGCGGTGTCTGAATTCAGCAGACATCTGATTCTACAACATTTTTCAAGGGTTTTTAAATAATTGGGTAAAACCACAAACAGCGCCTGTGGTGTGCACTCCTGCCCTTGGTTTCTAGACTGAGGCGTGATTGCATATGTTCTCGATTCAGGCACATTGAACTCATTAATTTCTCCACTAGTCTTTTTATGATTTTTCTCCTCTTTGAAGTAGAGGGTTGCACAGATAAGATTGCTTTAAATCAGACTATAAATATTAAACTTACAAAAAACCCTTATTGACAGTGGCAAACTTTAACCTAACTGTGTCTGTCTGGCTATAAATTTATAGTTAAAAAGAATTATGGAGTTAAAGAGTAATCTATAAATGTCTCCCTCTATTTTTTTTTTCTTCCTTACCTTGGTTTTCATGTCTGTGTTCAAACCATTTGATGAATGAGTTTCTGGATCACTTTCCCCTATATGTGTGGGAGGTGGTGCCACAGTTTGGTATTCATCACAGTATATGACCCTCTCTGTGCATCAGAACCAATACTGTATATTCCACAGTGCTTTGAACAAATCTTCTCTAATGATACACCTTTTTCTTCTCTGACCACCATTGACTACTGTAATATCTGTTTCAATAGTAAATTCCTGGTCCTTCTGGAGTAGCTACTTAGGGTATCAT
>CABHPR010151014.1:10628-29098 GCA_902168415.1 Peromyscus melanophrys | reverse complement strand
CACACACACACACACACACACACACACACACACACACACACACACACGGTTACTCTATAATGGGGGTATAATGTCTCTTCCTGATACCATAGACCATAAAATAAAAAGCCCAGTGCCAGATATAGGTTATATCTTTTCAAGTATTTGGTGGATTGTTCTCATAGACCATGTATCCATCCCACCCCCACCAAAACCAAAAAACAAACAACACTACAGGCCAGTGTTATTGCTCTTGTTTACCCTCCATGATGGAAAGGCCCGGTTGCTGATGAGGCCACCACATATCTGAGACACAGGATGTAGAGAAATTCAAGCTGATAGGAACCAGGAAGCTTCATCCCTACTGGTTAACTTGTAGACTATAATAGGTTCTATTGATGTTGCAAAGGAGAAAGATCATCAATATTGATACTCAGCTATGAACCCCACAAGTTACAATAATGACTGGACTAGCAAGATCTGCTCACTGAATCAGTGCTCATCCATGGCTTCTGCTCCATGTTCCTGCTTTGACTTGTTGCCCTGAATTTCCTCAGTTATGGAGTGTGACTTGAGAGTTATAAGAGAAATGCCCACCAACCCAGGTTGTTGTCTGTTGATCACAGCAGTAGAAATCATAATTGAGATAAGCAAAAGATATGATAAGGCTTAGAGGTGAATGCCTGCAACAAAACTATGTGCTGGATATGATGGGGCATTGCACACATGAACTCACAGGGCCTGTGACTTCATGCACAAGGCTCGGATAAGATCAAGCCAACCAAAATCTCGGCATGGGCAGAGAAGGGGCTCGTGAAGCCCCAACCCTAGCTGAGAGGCTCTTTCCAATTGATAGCTTCTGGGGAAAGTGTGAAGTTTTCTTAGTGGCAGGGTCCCTGAAAACCTACCTATGTTCCAGCAAGTGGTCCTACTGAACATACTAACAGCATGAAGTGAATTTAATGGGTTTTAAAGTAAAAACAGAGCCCATGAAACTAATAGAGAAAAGTGGTGGAGGGAATAGTGGGTAGATTTGATCATACATTATATTCATGTATGAGACTCTCAATTTAAAAGTTTTATGCAGCAAAGTTAGTAACATTTAAGATTTGTTTTGGAATATATTATTTTGAACAAGTTGCGTAGTTATTGGCAAAAGAAGAAAACAACAGTGATGTAACACAGTCATATGCAGTAAGATCATCAGAAGGCATCCAGCTCTGGTTTGGGACATCATTTCCTATCAGAGAAGTGCTAGAAGGAGCCTTTGTTTGCATTACGAACAGAGGGATTATTCCAGAATATGAATGGAAGAAAAATTTCCCTCTTGAGAATGAGGAGAGTGGAGGAGAGATTATTGCAGGGGACATAAAAGCTTTGGTGCGTATTGCCAAAATAAATGTATACACGCTGTGGGATGTTCTGTATGTTAAATGTGTTGCTCTGATTGGTTAATAAATAGAACACTGATTGGCCAGTAGCCAGGCAGGAAGTATAGGCGGGACAAGCAGAGAAGAGAATTCTGGGAAGTGGAAGGCTGAGGCAGAGAGATGCTGCCAGCTGCCACCATGACAAGCAACATGTAAAAGATACCGGTAAGCCACAAGCCATGTGGCAACTTATAGATGAATAGAAATGGGTTAACTTAAGATATAAGAACTAGATAACAAGAAGCCTGCTGTGGCCATACAGTTTATAAGCAATATAAGTCTCTGTGTGTTTACTCGGTTAGGTCTGAGCGGCTGTGGGACTGGCGGGTGAGAGAGATACGTCCTGACCGTGGGCAAGGCAGGACTGGAAAACTCCAGCTACATATACCCACATCTGATGTATGGAACAGACATGCCCATATACACATAGCTGTACATGCAAACACCTACACGCATACTGCAGGAGTGAGTGAAAGCAGTGTAGGGAAAGCATCTAACATTTGAGCCTGCAAAGCCTCCCAACACTGAAAGCTTAGGGTTTGAGGGTTTTGATTTGTTTGTTTGTTTTCTTTTCTGTTAAATTTTTCTGCCTCAGTAGCACTGGGCAGACATGATTCTTTTTTAGAGGAACTGGGAGAATAATAGATCAGATCCCATCACATGGCTGTCACTATATATATAAAAAAATCCTAGGAGAAGAATCTGCCATGCTGTGACACTGTGCAACAACAACCTGAATCAACCGAAATTAGGAGACACAAAAGTCGAGATGCAGCCAAAGGTCCCCCCCCCCCAGTTTCATAAAAGTGTTGCTTCCTATACTGCAGGTCTGCCCTGAGGATGCCGCATCATAGGATGGCAAAAATGTGGTCCCTTAACAATGCTGCATTAACCTCATTCAAGATCAGCTGCCTGGGAGGAAATCTTCTTTCTGCCAGGAAACTTTGTATAGCTAGTTCTTCATGGACTTCATTTGATGGAGTTACAAATAGCACAAACATGTTTTCAGAAGAAAATAACCCCGAAATTTTAAGCAGTGGATACTTGGGTCTTTCCTTCCAGGTATGAGCAATTGAAGGAGACGGCTCCATTTCTGAGGAGATCAGAGGGCTCCACTTGCTGCACTGCCAGGAACAAGGAGGATTGCAGTGGGGGACGCTGTGGGAAAAGAACTTGTACCCTTTTGCCTCAAGCAGCTCTGCCTGTAGCCAACCTGGCTGGCTTATGCAGTGCTAAGTAGACAGGCCACACAGGATGAAGCAGGCTCCTTCCAATATGGGTATGGAACTCAGAAAGTACAAATGCCCACCACACCTGTGTAACAAGGCCCAGAGCTGTGAGAGGGGTAATCTTTGGAATTAACCACTGATGCTCTGGATCAGTTGAATCTACAAGCCTCACCCCAAAGGTGGGGTGGGGTGGGGTGGGGTGGAGTGGTGGTGGGGAGACACCTGGCATGGATACTAATGTTTTGTAGAGGTAGATGAAGATTATGGGCAGGGATGGCTGCACAAACCCTCCCCTGTGGTGTGGTTATAGACTGTGTGTATCTCCCAACCCAAAGATTCATGTGCTGGAGGTTCTGGTCCCCAGCATAGCCTTGTTAAGGTGGAGGAACCCATAAGATGTGATGCCTAGTGGAAGGTTGTTAATTTTCAGGGATCACCCTTAGAAATGATTGATTCTGTCCCTCTGGAGTGAGTTATTTCTCCTTAGTGTGGATTGTTATAATATGAGGATCTCCCATGCACTTAGCTCCTTCTGCACACAGCCTGCTGCCTTTCTACTTCTCCACCTTGTTGCAGAACAGTAATGGAGTCATTGCTGGAACACCAGGGCTGTGACGTTTTAATTCTCTAGGCCAGAATTACAAGCCAAGTAAACTTCTTAATATTACAAAGTACCAAACCTCAGGCACTTTGTTATAGTAACTGGCATTATTCTGACAGACACTGTAAACACAATTTTCTCAGGGGAGGTTCTCAAAAAAAAAAAAAACAAAGAAAGAAAGAAAGAAAGAGAGAGAGAAAGAAAGAAAGAAAAGAAAAAAAGAAAGAAGAAAGAAAAGAAGGCAAAATATTTCTAATTCTTAAATTCTTACACATAGATAGATGCTTAGGCCAAATTACACAGTAATTACATGTAGCATTTATCATAAAGCTCATAAATAGTTGCTGTGACTTGGGGAGATTGAAGGGTGGCATACATCTGGGGAGATGGGCTGGGGCTGGGGTTGTTCTGCACACAGAGAGCTTGGTGAAATCCTTCAGAGAAGTGAACCAAGTAATCTGCCTTACTATTTGTTTATCAGATGACGGTTTATAATTTCAAAGAGCCCACTAACTCCTTTGCTTCCAAATCAGGGGCTGGAACAGGAGCAGTCTGTAGCATTAGTTTCCCAGTCCTCATCTCAGGATCTCTATTTTCTGTGAGAATTTTCTCAGTGGCATGAGAATTACTTTCTGAAACCAATTGGTTTCCTTTCTTCTCAGTTCTCATTAGATACCTTGGTTTTATCGGTGCCTGTGTTTTCAAATATAATGAAGACAGTGACAGACTGATTAAAGTCTTGGGACTTCCTTTGAGTTGTTGTCTAAAGTTTCCATGACTTCTTCGATCTGGAGAAATATACTTGTCCTGGTGTTGTCAAGGGACAGGAGCATTTCCAGGTGACGCCCATGTTCTCAAAGGGAGTGATGTATGTTTGAGAGTATTTTGTGAGGATGTGCACAGTCCTCTGGCTCTTCTTTATGATGATTGCAAATTTGGCTCCTGAGTCTCATAACTGTGATGCCCACTAATCTAGTGTATTTCTACTAGAATGAAAATCCCTTCAGAAAAATGAACTGCATCTTCCTGGTATTTGGTTAAAGTTCCTAACAAAGTGTTCGTGCCAAGCACAAACTGGAAATACTCAAAGAAGGGCAATGGGAGTCAAGGCCCTGAGCACTGTGTCTGTGGATGCCACTGCTGAATATGGCCAGCAGGACATAATAAATCATTCAAACTTGTTCTCCAGACTTCTGAGGCCCTCCAGAGTCTTCACTGATACATGTAGTGTTGCGTGGTTTTTGAATAACTGTTCCCTGAGCACTTACTGCATGCCAGGCCTTTGGGACAGAGTCGAAAATCCATAGAACCAACAGCTTAAAGTATGTCATCAGAGTAGAAGTCAACAGTATATACAATAAATGCTATCTAGCTCTATGTGAGGTGTATGATGTGGGATAGTGCATGGGGATGTGCTAGTGAGGAAATTTTCAAGAAAGCTCCCCTGGGTTGAGGTCTTAGATTAACTGAGGAAGTACCTAAGCAGGGAAAGAGAGTGTTGAAGGAAGCAGGAACAATGTCTATGAAAACAGAAGCAAAGATTCAGAAATGCTGGGTAACAAGTTGGTCTGTATCCCTCTGGTGGGTAGTAGAATGGTTAGATTCAGGATTCCACTTTGAAGTAGTTTATATGCTTTACTAAGGATGGAGTGGCTATCAAAGAATTCTGGGCAGATTTGTGTTTGGAAAATAACATGAGTAACTGTATAATGATATATTTAGAAGAGTACTAATTAGAAATAATTACCACTGTGTATCATCACTCTGTCTTCACCACTTTACCTACTAAAATTCAAGTCTTCAGTTTGGATGCTGCTTTATTGGGTGCTTCATTTCTGAGTATAAAGGAGCCTACTGCTATAAGCTACCCTCATGGTATCATAGCTGTTACTACATGCCATCAAAAGAAGTTGAATGACATGCGCAAAGTCACACAGCTTGTAAATGGTAGTAGTCTCAGCACAGACAGTCTGACCCTGGAGGCCATATCCTTAGCCAGCACACATGGCTTGAGAGTGTAAAAGCCCTCCTTGGAAATGACAGAACTACTCAAAGAAAGAGGGCCAAGAGAAAGGAAGTTAAAGGACAGTTGGTAGATGGAATTGCAAGCCTCAAATAACATCAGAAAAATACATGTGAAACTAGAAGTAAAATGGAAACTTTCAGAGAAGTCTGAGGTTCCTGACTTGGTGGATTTGATGAGTTGGCAGCATTTGTCAAGATGAAAAAATATTCATTAATGAGAAGAGAGAAATTTTACTCACGCAATAGTTAGTGGGCATCTGCCACTGTGTTACATTGCTACCCAGAATCTCAACCCGATTCCAACATTTATAAAAACCTGGATCATGGGAGTCCACACTAAAACCTGTTAAAGATCAAATAAGTGACCCTCCTGAAGTTTAGTAGCCTGGCCATTACATGCCACCTCCCATCTGTTGATTGGATGTTTTCATCAAGGAACTGACTCCATAGGTGGTGTGATGAAAAGCCAGGATCATTAGAATTAATCACTATTAGGAGGTTCAGTATTTAGAAGTATCTTAAGGCCAGAATAGGCATTAAGAACCCAAAATTCTAGGATATCGACAAGAGGGCCACTGTTGAGTTATGGTGGCCTCAGTGTCCTTGTAGCAAGACACCCTGAATTGTGATATTTTTCTCATTCCTTGATCAATCCTCTGTTGATTCCACAAGTTCTACAATACACTTTCAGTCAATGCTTTTTATTGTTACATCAACTTCAAATCAACCCCTGCTCATGGAAGCCAAGAACTCATTTAGATGCAGTTGTTAATTGCATCATTTCTAAACTGTTAACTCATTCAGTTCATATGTTACATGTAGAGCTCAAATTGTCTCCAAGATATACCAGTAAAGATGTTCAGTTGACACTCTTAGAAGAAAAGGCAACATATCTGGATGGCTGCACAAATCACTGCCATCATGCCAAATCAAGGACTGAGTTGCACCACTTGCAGAAACACAAACACAAAGAAATAGTGTTTCTATTTCACACAGAGCTCAGGGGACATGACTATGAATGACTTACAAAGAAGAGTAAAGGACATAAGTAGCAAGATCTAAAATGTAGCAGTCAGTACAGTGCAGAGCTCTAAGAGAGCAGTTTCAGTTTTCAGACGCGGGGAGAATTATCAGAACAGTAAATGGTAAGCAACAAAGACACCAATTTCATAAGGAGACTAGAAAAGGCCCCCTAGAGCTGAGAAATAACCATGTCCTTAGCACAGTAGCTCGCCTTACATTACCAGCTTATTCTGAAAGCCTTCCATTGAAGGGTAGACTTGATTTAGAATGAGAGGTGATTATCATTATTTTAGTCATAAGGAACCAAATCCCCCATGTCTCCCCTCACCTCCTGAAGGAGCCCATGATGGCCTGGGGTTGTCAACACAGAAAATTTTAGAAAAGCAAGGAAGAAAAACCTCACTAGACTTTAGTTGTCATCTTGTAAAGATGAGTGGAGTGGAGGCGGTGGGCTGACCTGCTAATTTCGGTGGCCATAAGTGTATTTGACTTTTTGTTCGTTTTTTGTCTGGTGTCAAGGAGCTAACCCAGGGCCTTGTGCATGTTAGCCCTTTCTGTTTGTGGAATTGAAATACAGCTTCTAAGGACACAGAGGTTAAAAATGTCTGGCGCTAAGAAGATTTGGGGGGTGGGGTGTTTTTGTTTTTACTTCGAACCTGTGAATTTGCAGGCTTGAAATCCCTGGAAGCCTAGAGGTCACTGTGAGAAACTGCTCAGATGTATGACATTTCTACCCTCCGTTCTTTCTCTTAAGAACTGAGATATCTCCCTTCCCCCTGGCCTATTTTCCTTGTTTCTTTGAAGTTGTCTGCTTTACTTCCTGGCTAATCTCTGCTTTTAATAATAATCCATCACGGTTTAGTAGCTCCTTTAGAAGTCATGTTTGACTTAACATGACTGTCAGTTCCTCTCTGCCTTCTGCATGCCCTCACTAATCATCTTCTACATCTCTCCCTGGGATTATTTCATCGTTTTTAAGGATGTTCTTCTTCTCTTTTATCTTTCCACAAATTATGTAATAATTCATTAGACTGTGAACGTGGGATAGAAAGTGAATGTGCAGCCCCACATTGAGTAAATCACCTTTCTCTCCAAAGACAGCCAATCCCTTCTGAGTGTCCAAAAGCCATGGGCCCATGGAGCTTGGGGTATCCCAGGAAGGTGCTATATTTTACAAGGTATTTCTGAACACATGTAGACAAAATGATTGCCACTGTTACGACTCTATATGAAATGAAGAAACGGAGGCAATGGGAGATTAAAATGTTTCCAACAGCCAAGTATTAAAACAGGTAGACAGTTGGTGGTCCTTGCACCTTAATTCATTTTGATGTGTGACCTCTCAATCAAGAGAATGTCCTCTTAATTTGCATCCTGGTCACCCAGTTCTATCCGTTATCACCGGGAACTGTTTGTTCAGCTCTGTGACTTCTCTATGGTGTGACAAGGATATAGTTAGGTGGGCCTCACTGCTCCTACGTGACAATAGCAGAGAGAATGCTACTTCCATCTCTTCCCATATCACCTTCCAAAATGACTTTGAGTGATCTTTGCAGAAATGCAAATCTCATCAGCTTATGAAACTTTAAAGTATTCATTTTCATCTGTTTTACAAGCGTGAAAAACCTTTTGTGGGATGCATAAAAGAAGGCCCTTCAGGATTGGCCCATTTGCATCTTGCCAATCTTTCCTTTCATTATAATGTATTCAAATGCACCCTCTTAGTTTCTTGTGTCTGCCTCTATCACATACACACCTGTTTCTGCCTACCCACCATTATCTTTCAGCCTTTCTTAACCGTAAACTAGATTAAGATCTTAGTGTTAGCCTCCTTTCCCTAAATTTTCTTTTCCATATACAGTCTGCTTCCCTGGATTGATGAACTATCAGTGTTTTTATGTGGCTACATTTTCTTAGCCCTTTATCTAGACTCCAATCTGGAGGACTTCTCCAGCCTCACTCTACCTTGAACCAATTCGTGTTTGATGTATCTTTTCTCTCTAGCATCTTACTGCAGAGTTCTTTATATTTATTATAGGAAATGACCTTTTTGAAAACTCTTTGGCAACAGCAATTTCTTTTTGTCTGTAAGTATCTAAACAGTGGAGAATGCCTGAAACATACTCAGTCCCCAATAATGAATAAAAGGTAAATAAAATTAAGATAAAGGGTGAGTTTAGATTGCTTTGTTAATGTAATTATTTAAAATGGATAATTGAAACACCACATTTTCCTGTGCTTTGAATCCATTGATTCAGTTACATTAAAAACTAAATTCTCATAACCTACATTTACATTTAATATCTCAAAATCACTTCAGTTCTGAATAAAAATATTTCTCCCTTAGGTGGTTTGTATCTACACCAAAGCAATTTTCACTCTCTTCAGTTTAATTTTTACTTTTCCCATTATTATTTCTGGTGGACAAATGAATAATGAGTATTCCCTTCCCACAATCAAACTTTAAGATAAGCAAGTGACCCATAAAGGTTTAAAAAACACGGACTGGAGAGACGGCTGCATGGGCAAAGCACTGACTGTGCAGGCATAAGGAAGGACCTTGGTTCATATCTCCAAATTCCATGTGAGGCCGGATGTGATAGTAAACATCTGTAACCCTAGTGCTCCTGTGGCGAGGTGGAGGGCAGAAACTAGAGAATTACTGGAAGAGCACGGTTCAGCTAGCCTGCCATACGTAGTGATGAGGAAAAGAGACCCATCTCAAACAAGGGGGAGGACAAGGGCCAACACCTAAGGTTGTTCTCTGACCTTTGCACATGCTCCTTAGTACATGTATACCTACATTCTCACATGAAGAGTGCACACACACACACACACACACACACACACACGCACACACACACGCAAAGGGGGGAGCATGCCCCAAACATATACAACAAAAAAAACCATATATATGTATACACACACACACACACAACCACACACACACACAGTATACACATTTATAAAGCATAAGTCACCAACTGTCCAGGTCGCAATCAATATAAGGTTTAAAGTGTATACAAAAAGCTGTCCACTAAATGTTATAATTAAATTTCATCATTTTCCCAACACATCTGGGAATCTCACAAAGAAAACACAAATTTGAAGAGTAAGCCAATAAAATAAGGTGCAGTATCAGAGAGAATGCTTCACATAGTGACCATGAATGTCAACACAGATTTCAATGTTAATCTGTACATTCCTTCCTGGGCTTCCTGACAGATAGCCACAGAGTGGTTACTCTTTTCTCATACAGTGTTTAATTCAGTAAGAAGAAAGATGTTGTAGCTTAACCCAATAATGAAAGGAACACAAGTATGTATGTAGTATTCAAAGTTACTCATTTTATTTCAAGCAAACAATAATCATAAGGCGCTCTAAACTGTGTATTTCCTGTGTGACCTCAGGTAAAGGACAAGACCCTGACAGCTGGAGTTTTCTAGCAGTAAGAAGATTTGGTTAACAAGCTACAGTTGGTAGAACCACAGAGATTAGGTATAGAGCAGTGGTTCTCAACCTTCCTAGTGCTGCAACCCTTTAATACAGTTCCTCTTCTTGTGGTGACCCCAAACCGTAAAATTATTTTCATTGCTACTCAATAACTGTAATTTTGCTACTGCTATGAATAGTAATACATATATCTGTGTTTTCCAATGGTCTTAGGTGACCCTTGTGAAAGGGTATCTCAACACCCTGGGGTCACCACCCACAGGTTGAGAACCACTGGTATATAGTAAAGGACTGGGTGGCACAAGTAGATATCCTTAGAAGGGAAATAGAATAGATAGTTATGGATGGGTAGGGGACTAGAATAGAAAGATGAAGTGAGGGGAGAGAGGGGAGGGGGGATCAGTAAAGGAATGCAGAGACAGCTAAAATTAAGGGTATTTAAGGGTTAGTATGGAAACCTAATACAGTAGAAACTTCCTAAAATATATACATATATGATGGTGATCTAAATGGAATCACCAAATAATGAGGGAGACAGAGTTCCATCTGACCATCTCTTGTTACCGAACAGTTTCCAATACCAAGATTGGGTTACATATCATTGAGATGTTGGTCAAAGGGGTCCCATGGGAAGCCCCAAGCAGCCCAGACTGTTGCCAGACTGTAGGTTGCTCTCCACAAGCTGATGGCAGGACCTCATTGCTGAAGACAACACCTACACAACTCATTGAACATGGAGAAGCTGAGCTGGTGTTATAGCATCTTTGTTACAGGAGGGTACTCTACAAGCTACCAAAAGAGAAATACAACATCAAGCCAGACACAATCCCTTTGATCTGCAATGGTGTCCTCCCTGCAAGATACACTAGAGCAGTGGTGGCACCAAGCTTGTGGGAGTGGCCAGCCAATATCTGATTTGACTTAAGACCTACTCCGTGAGATGAAACCCATACCCAACACTTCTTAGGTGACGAAGAACCAGAACTAGATAGCTCAGGGACCTAGAGTAAAATCAAATACTACTGTTCTAAAAGAATGAAACAAACAAACTTAGCAATAAAATGACACCTAATGACATTCTGTTATACTCATAGACCAGTACCTTGCTCAGCCATCATCAGAGAGGCTTTCTCCTGCAGCAGATGTCCTAACAAATCCCTCTCCTAAGGGCTCAGGCAATCCCTCTGAAGAGGAAGTGGAAAGAATGTAAGAGCCAAAGGGGATGGAGAACACACACACAAAAAAACAACAACAACAACAAAAACCAAAACCAAACAAACAAAAAACCCACAAGGCCTTCTAAATTAACATGATCCAAGTTTATAGGAACTCACAGAGACTAAAATAATATGCACAGGGACTGGATGGGTCTGCACCAGGTCCTCTGCATATATATTATGGCTTAGTTTAGTGTTTTTATTGGATTCCTGAGTGTGTGAACCAGTGGGTCTCTGATTCTTGTGGTTTCACTTGCACTCTTTTCCTTATGTTTATTGGTCTTGTCCAACTTTAATGTTTTTAACCGTTGTTTTATCTTAATATATTTTATTTTATTATTATCCCTTAGAAGCCTGTTTGTTTTCTAATGAGAGACAAAAGCGGGATCTGGATGGGAGGGGCCATAGGGAGGAACTGGGAAGAGGAAATGGAGAGGAAACTGCAATCAGGATATATTATGTAACGAAAAAATCTATTTTCAATAAAAGGTAAAAATAAACAAACAAATGAAAAAGAAGACATGGATAAGCTGGGTGTTAGTGAAGACCTCTATTAGCTTGTTACTGTGTTTTTCACTTGTGCTTGCATCCCCTCAGCCAGTTCAGGTGGATTTATTGAACAAAGCTTCCACATAAGTCCCCAATTCTTTGGCTATGTGTGTGAGGAGGAATGAGTTGCTGTGGAATTTAATGATCAGTGAGCACAAACTAAGCAAGCAGAGAGTGCCTCGGACTAAAAATGTCTCCATTCAAAAGTTTTGACCTGTTGCCTTGAGCACTTGGGAATTAAGTAAAGGGTTTTCCAGCCTGAATAAATCTATTAGTCCCAGCCAGATGGCAAGCAGAGATCCCAACACTACAATATTCTACCCCATCCCCACTGGGGCTTTGTAGCTTTCAACAGAAATTTTTTCATTGGCTTTAGGCATTTCATTAGCCTGTTTGGTTCACTACTCAGGTGTGTGGAATTGCTGAACTTACCCATAGTTTCATTGCAGGTATTATGAGGGATGGCATTCCTAAGAAGTTACTTGTTAGGAAAAAATTCCAATGCTTTCTGAAATGTTCTGTATTTTATCTGATTCTTTGTGTGTATGTGTGTGAAATAATCACTTTATTTTTAGAAACAATAATGACAGCACTGATAATAGTAATACATTATAAAGTCATCCAATCCTGTCCCTTGTTCCATTTTGTGGCAACATAAGAGCAAAACAATGTATTCATATTCTGGTGCCTGTCAGCTGGAATTGTTAAAGCCATTAAATTGGATCATACTGTGGTCACCGGGTTGGAGTGCTAGTGCTGAGCTGTAGTATTCACTTGCATAAGGCCAACCAAATGAGTGTTTCTGTCCATGGTGCTGAAAGCAAATAGTTTCCCAGCGGATTTGGTACTGAACAAGGCAACCTCTTATGTTGAATCATGCATGTATTGTAATGTCTCTAATAAATCAATTACTTTTTGGCAGTAAAATGTCACAGCATTTAAAATTCTGATAATCACCCCCAATTTTTAAAGCTTTAGACTGGTGTAACCCACACAGCCTAGCATTCTCCTGGATACATGGAGAAGGTTAAGTAACAAAGAAACAATGAAACATTTTGGCATGCCTGCCCCACTAGGATTCAGAGAGGCTAAAATTCAGCTCTACTTTCAGAACTGTGAAAACATAGGTAGAGTTCCACATGCCAAACATAACTTCGGAGGGCACATACCTTTGGTTCCCTATTCAGAAATTTATAGAAAAAAAAACCCTCAAATATTTATTATTTGCTAAACAGCAGCACATTCTGGACGTCTTTTCTGCTACATGTGTAACCCAGTTTTACACCCTTCAAATGACAAGATGTGACAGTATCTTCTACCCCTTAAGTTGCAAAAGGGAAAGAAAGTGCCTTCAACTTAAAAGTGTTTCATCTCCTATAGAGATGAAAACTCTTTCTGAAACAGATTTTTTTTCTGCCTTTTTACTCTTGAAAATTGCGTCTATATCTGTAACTGACCAAAATGCTACAAACACATCTCTTTGTCTACTTTGTTATCAGCCATCCTTCTACAAATAGCCCTTCCTGCAGCTCTGCCCCTGAGCACCTCTCCCTCAAGCATGAGGAACTGCACATGTTTTCCAAGGACAAATGAATAATTAAGTTCTTTGCACACCACAAAGGTTATTTTCTGCATATAATCACTTGTAAGTGGAGGGAAAATTGAAATGTGTGTTGATCAAACAAAATATTTTCATGGGTTTATTCAGTGAGCCTGTCTTTATGTGTGAAGCATATGTTGGGGGCCAAAATAGATGATGATGATGATGATGGTGATGATGATGATGATGATGATAAAGAAATAAATAGACAAACAAAAATTCTGGTTCCTATGCTAAATGATATCAAGAAAGGCAAGGGAGTGGGCCTGGGGTAGATAAAGTATTGTGAAGAATATTAAAATCTTGACACAATAAAAGGATCCAGGCTTTCCTGTCAAGGAATAGGGGTAGGGTGGGGCTGTCTAAGAATAACTTTTCAAGTCTATGTTTAATTTCAATCTTATAAAGGTAGAATGTTGATTTTTATTGAGGGTGGAAGATACACAGAATGAGAGAATCAGTCTCAAATATAGGCACAAATGATTCCTGAGAACTCAGTCTGGGCTCAAGTATCCATGCGGGAAGGAAAGGAAGCTGCTGCTCACCTGATGGCTAGACTGCAGTCTATTTGATTCTTCCACAAAGCTACCTCAGTTTATCCGATATGGGGCTCTTCTCCTTATACAGATGGTCTGGGGTAAAAAAATAGAATCAAGTGCATAGCATATGGCAGCTGACAGGCAAGCACTGACAATGATGGGGGAGTCATGATGGAGGTGAGAAGATCATGGGTCCAAATGGACAGAGCACACAACTTCCACACACACCCTCCATACACAACCTTAACACACACCCTCCACACATACCCTCCATACACAATCTTAACACACAGCCTCCACACAGCCTCCACACACACCCTCCACAAACACCCTCCATACACAAACTTAACACACAATCTACATACACCCTCCACACACTCCCTTAACACACACTATCCACATACACCTTTAACACACACCCTCCACACACACCCTCCACACACACCCTCCACAAACCCCCTTAACACACATCCTCCACAAACCCCCTTAACACACACCCTACACACACACCCTATACACACACCCTACACACACACCCTACACATACCATACACACACTCCCTTCACACACCCTACACACACAGACTCACGGAGAACTTGGTATATCTGCAATTTAAAATATTACATGTACACATTGTGTACTAAATCATTCTCTAGTACTAGAGCTGGGCACCTTTATTAACCACTTTATTTGCAAAGCAGCAACTGCCCACATTCCAATGCTCAGTGTTGCTGAACTCCCTCCAACATGCTGCAGGGGAAAAATGAAGGTCCTTGGTCCCCTGGTTCAGAAGAGCCACATCAGATAAACGTGAAGTCTTGTTATCCAGAAATATTCATCCAAGAAGAGGAAAGAATTTGATTATCATGAATTCTGCTCCATACTCCTCTTCCTGCCTGACAATAACCTTCCTCTCCAGAGCAACAATAATCTGAACACAAACAGACATGAAGCTTTTCAAAAAGTAATGAACTCTGAGGCATCAGAGCCAAGGCGATCATGGTTTAAATGCACGACTCCAGCAGCCCAGAGAGGCCATCAATTATACAACCCAGCCGTCCAGGAAGAAAAAATAATATTTCAAAGAGTCATTGCCAGAAAGAGAAAGAAAATGAAGAAAATGCCATAGAAATCAAACCATCCAGAGCATTTTGTTCCAAGAGGGTGCCTGAGCAAAGATGAGTAGCTAAATCCTGCCAAAGGCAGTTGTCTTAACACAGAGAGGAAAGGAGGGACGGAGCATACCTTAGTCCATGAAGTCACTCTTCAGCATCATTTTCTGTTACCCCAGAGCATGTCAACCGCTATGTAGCTAATTGAACAATCCCTTTGCAAACATTTTTAAGAGCCTAAAACAACATATTGCCAGAGTATCTGGGCTCATTAGTATACGAAACCAGTTTACATCCACAGTTTAATTTTCTTCTTACAACAAGTCTGTGAAGCATGGAGAGGGGCGTTACCATTTCTAGTTTGCAGATAGAATTGAGGCAAAGAAAAAATGACTCGCTCAAGGTCGTTCATCTACTAAGTGCCCCAGTGATGCTGATGGCACAGGATCCAGGATGCCATCAATAATCCTTTTATTAAAAAAAAGAGTTTCAAATAATGATTTTTGAGACTCAATAACTGTCATTAAGTCATAAATTTGATCTTTTAGCATCCAGTTAGGGGCTCACTCCTCTCGGGGGAAGGTACTCTGTTTGTGGGAACACCGGATCAAACAGGCTTACAAGACATAGTTTCAATCTGACAGTAGGATGCAACTTTTTGCCCAAAGCATTTTTTTTTAAGTAAATGAAGAGAGGGAAGGCAAGTCCAAAGGTCAAACAGAAAATGTTAAACTATGTTGATTATAATTTAAGTCAGCTCTTTTTTCTCAGAGAGGGCAAGGTAGGGAAAAAAACAGAAGTCCGACATTTGAAGGTCTGTGCAGCCATCTCCTCTGGATTAAAACATTCCTTACTGGAGGACAGGGGGCCTCATGAGACTCAGGCAGTAGACAACCTCACAAGTCCTAGAGGGCTGAATCTTACAGGATTCATCAGTGTCTTCCCCCAGGGTAGCAGCAAAGGATTGCCAGGGAGAGAAGAGAAGTCAGAGGTGCCTGGACCAAGCCCTCCACCCTGCGGAGCTGCTTGCAAGCAGAGAGCTCCAGAGTTAGAGCTTCTCTGAGTCTTCACTGATACTGGAGTGGGCTTCTTGAGGATGCAATAGTCTTTGAGTTGCTGATGCTCGTGGAAGTGACTCCAATAAATCCACTGGTTTGCTAATTGAACTTTGGTAGAATCATTACTTTGGCTTGTCATTGGTGCCTTATATGGGGTGAACTGATATGTTCGTCCTGTCTCCCAGGGAAATCTCATAAGCACAGGTTGCGGTGTCTTGCTTTCTCCCCTACTGGAGTATGAGTCATATACTCTTAGTCTTGGTTTTGCCACTCAGACAGAGGAACTGGTAATACCTGCCCTGCTTCATATTCATACTGGTTGTGATAATGGACATTTTATAAAATAAGATACATAGGAACATTAAAGATGTAATAATTTAATTAAAATAATTATCCTTTATATAAGTGAAGGGTCATCTGGTGGAAAGGAGGAAATGTCTAGTCTACTGCACATCTGGTAAACTGAGCAAATAGCAAGAGTAGCAGTTCCTGACGCTCAGGTGTATGGGCATGCAGCTTGGATGTTTGGAAACACAAAGGCGACAAGTGGAAGCTGTTAAAAGCAAAGCATCCAGGGCCAGTCAGAAGAGCGGTCCAGAGCCCTCTTTTGTAAAATCATGAATGGTCATAGATAGATTGCTTAACCTTTCTCAGATCCATTCCTTAGTCATGTAATGGGAGTGGAAAGGAGGTTCAACTCATAGGCTTCTTTTGGAATTTAGAAATACATGCAGAGGGTATAGCCAGCACCAGGAAAATATACAGAGCAATTGTAATGATTTGTATTACTCAATGCTCTGTGCACAGAGAGCCAGAAGCAAACAGTGTTATTTCCCTCTCTTCCGGATGTCTTGCATCAGACACTAACTAACCTCATGGGGGGCCGGGGAGCTTAACTAAAGAATTATGGTCAAGGTTCTGTGTGATGTGTAGACACCAAGAGTTAGTGGATGGCATGTGGGTTGCCTGGCTTTTTGCAGTAGTCCTTCAGTATTACAATTGATCTTGCCTGGTTTCCTCTTACATTGATCTGCTCAGAATGTTCCTGACACAAATGCAATTTTCTGTGGCCAGCAATCAAATTCACCAATCGCACATGGTAAAAGCGATCGAAACGAAGGGCAGAAGTTGTGCTATTTCCAGCACAAATGATCAGTTCCTGAGTTTCTGACAGCATCAAATGGAAAAATCAAAATAACTTGAGACAGAAATAGCCTGAAGACCCTGGGTCCTCAACCCATTTGCAATATTCCTATGTGACCTGGAGTCATCCACTCTGCACAAATGAGAAATTACCTACCTTGTAAGGCTGTGTGCTGGGAGAATTGAGATTTGGCGTGGAACATGTCTGGCCTTTATAATAATTGTTTCTGCTTTTAATTATTGACATTTCAATAGATTTTAATAGTCTCCTTCCGTAGGCCAGAGCATTGCAAGTTAGAGTTCTGTCTAGCCACTAAACACACTTTTCCTAAGTCATGTGTCTTGGAAAGAATTGCATGTGTTGAAACTATTTCTGACTGTGTTAATCAAATGATCTCATTGGTCTTAAGCAGATGTAGAATGAGTGAAGGCAATGAGACCTAAGGGGAAGCAGAGAAGGTATGAACAGATCATCTTGGTTTTCACATTCTCAATATGAGAAATATCTCCTCATTAACTATGCCAATTGCTAATTCTTTATCAGCTTTTTGAATTGTTAGAAGTCAAAATTCCATCAACAGTACCATATATTGTATGCTATTTACCTTCACTCCAATAGTAACCGATTGGACCATAGGCAGTCACCAAGCTCAACAAAGACAATATGACTTCTTTTCATAATTTGGGATTGAAGCATCAAAACCAAGATATTTGGCTGTGACCTAACATGCTGTCTATAAGTACCAAGGCAAGTAAAGGCCACATGGGACAGGGACAGGGTATTAGTTGGAAACAGAAACTAATGTGAGAGAGTCATGGGATCATGAAAAGCTGATCCTTCTGTACTTTTCTTATGCAAAAGAAACACATTAAAGATACCTCTCAGTCCCAGAGACACAGAGGAATGGTGAAGGCAATCTCCTCCCATAGGGATCAGCTCTTCTTGGATTTGCTCCCACAGAGTCTGCCCCACTGTTCCCACAAAGATCTGAAACCATTTTAGTGGGTTCTTGAAACTCAAAATGATGGATATTTCGTCATGACAAAGATGGGCAGAAAGAAAAGGTGAAGAACCCACAGTAAGGATGTGGGAAATGGAAGTACTGTGTGTTAGTTAGGGCAGTTGAGAGAACTGAATACTTATCTCTCCAAAATTCATGGGTGGAAGCCCTAGTTCCCAAGGAATGCATAGGTGAGTCTTTGGGGGGGGGGGAGCTGATTAGGTTCTCAAAGCAAAGCCTTCATCTTTATGACTAGTGCTCTTATAAGGGAAGCATGGGGGAAACTCCTCACCCCGGTTACAATGTGTGGTTATGACTAGAAAGACACCATCTGCAAAAGCCTTTGCTGGGCAATTCTGAAGACCTAAATTTAGTCCCTGGAACCCAGGGCTACAGGGGAAAAGAGACTCTTGAAAGTTGTCCTCTGACTGTTACATATCATGACATACCCCTGCCTGTAAATACACACACACACACACACACACACACACACACACACACACACACACA
>CABHPR010151013.1:1956-40657 GCA_902168415.1 Peromyscus melanophrys | reverse complement strand
TTTTTTTTTCTCTAAGTCAAAACCAACATGTGTCAACCAAGTGTCGGATGTCCTGAGCTGGAGAAAAGGGCAACTGTTCCACTTCCCATTTGCCTTTGAATATGTTAAATTCAGGCTTCAAATGTTTGTGAAAAGACAGGGAAGCAGAGAAACAAAATAACTACAGAACAGAAGAAGAAGAGGAGGAGGAGGAGGAGGAAGAGGAGAGTGGGGGGGAGGGAGAGGAGGAGGAAGAGGAGGAAGAGGAGGAGGAAGAAGAGGAGGGAAGAGGAAGGTGGAGAGGAGGAGAAGGAGGAGGAGGAGGAGGAGGAGGAGGAGGAGGAGGAGGAGGAAGAAGAAGAAGAAGAAGAAGAAGAAGAAGAAGAAGAAGAAGAAGAAGAAGCAGCTAAAAGAAAAGAAAGGAAAA
This sequence comes from Peromyscus melanophrys, assembly GCA_902168415.1. Lineage (NCBI taxonomy): Eukaryota > Metazoa > Chordata > Mammalia > Rodentia > Cricetidae > Peromyscus > Peromyscus melanophrys. Next base: position 40,251 of record CABHPR010151013.1, on the reverse strand, counting down.
GAAAAAAGCAGAGAACATAGAAGCAAAGAGAAAAATGAAAAGAAAGCACACAGAAGAAGAGAGGAGACCAAAAGAAAATGACAGCGTGGAAACGAGAAACGAGAGAGTGATGAAAAAGAGGAATGAAAATGGGGAGAATGTTATCTTAATTCATCTTCCTTCACCCCAATACTAATGACGCTTGCTCTGGTCTTTAAAAATAAACCCCAAATGTCCTATCAGTTTTGTGCAGCGCTTTGCTGTGTGTCTTAAAAGACTAACCCTTTGAGTCATTTTTCCAGAATTACTCTGGCAACCATGCTTTCAATTGATGGAAGAGGGGGAGCGGAGGACCTGGGCTACTTCAGCAACCATCCATTGGAAAGACAGTGATGGAGGGGATGAGCATGACTGGGTTGCCATAACCTGGATGTGAAAGGAGAAAGATTCAAGGGTGAAGCTGGGCACTGTGGTGCATGCCTTTAATCCCAGCACTAGAGAAGTGGAAGCAGGCAGATCTCTGTGAATTTGAGGCTAGCCTAGTCTACATGGTGAGTTCCAGGACAGCCAGGGTCATGTAGAGAAACGTTGTCTCAAACAAACAAAAGACATGAGGGTGATATGAAAGCTTGTGGCTGAGAAGCTGGGGGGATTGAACTGCCTTTAGCAGAGAAGAGAAAAGCTGTGGGACATCGGGTTTGGCAGGCAGAAAGCGGGGACAGGAGCCAAATGGAGAACCTTCTTTCTTTAGTCCTAGGGACTGAACCTACACTTTCACATCCTAGGCAAGAGCTCTACCACTGAGCTCTACCACCAGCCTCTCTGCAGTTTTCACTTTGAGACAGAGTCTCACTAAATTGTCCAGGCTGACCTTAAGTGACTCTACAGTTCAGGCAGGCTTTGAATTTGTGATCTTCCTGCCTCAGCCTTCCAGTAGCTGGAATTACAGGCCTACTGCAGAGAACTGAGCTTGGAAAGTGGAATTTAACAACAAAAAAAGGAAGACAAGAAAAAAGTATGCATATGAGTGGCAGGTTTCTGCGGAGGCCAGAGGCATCGGATCCCCTGGAGCTAGAGTTAAGGTGAGGGTGTGACCTGCCAGATATGGGTACTGGAAAACTAACTCAGATCCTCTGCAAGAGCAGTATGTGCTCTTAACTACCAAGGCATCTCTCTAGTCCCCCTACTTCTTATTCACATGTGTGAGGAAGATATCCCCACTGCTCAGAAGGAACTATACTGTTTAATGCCCAGGAGCCAAAGCGATGTAAACTTTAGTGCCTTTGTGATGTTGTCTTTAGAGTAGATTCTGGTCCTACAGGCTTATGGGACAGAGAGCATTGCCCCACAATATCTGTTCTCTATAGTTATCATCATCATCATCACTGGTACATGACTCCTCAGAATAAAAACTGTGATCCAACCACTCATAGGCAAGGAGTAGCTATGTGAATAATTTTGGCTAGTGGGGTATGAACAGAAATACCTTGAGAACCAGTGACAGCCAGTGTGCCCTCTGCCGGTTAGTCTCTGTCACTTTGACCCTGTAGCTCTGAGCCTCCATCTTCCTTCCTGAATGAAAAAGGTGGAATACTTTCTTGGGGATCCCCTAACGTCTTTTGAAACTTAGGGTGTTTATAGAGAAGGTGCGATGTGTCATCTCTAATAGCAATGTCCTGGACATTTCTGAGAAAAACGTTTGTCTCGCTTCCTTTTTCTATCTTAGCGGTCACTGCACCTACTTCTCATTAATACAATTTGGAGTAAGAGAGCGTCGCAGCAGAAAAGCTGCTGCGGTCGGTTTCCCTTTCCTCTCTGACCCCATCCTCAACCGATCACAAAGATCTTCTCCTCCAACCTTCCTTCCCCCAACTCCTGCCAGTATCCCAGGCCCCAACTCCAGCAGGCACACCCTGCTAACCCACAAGCCACTCCTGCCGGGGAACCAGGTAGGCAGCAGACTTCAGATCTGCATGTCTCCCTCTGGTCTTCCAGACCCAGTGCAAGGAGCAGGCCAGGGAAACAGGCAAGCTAACTGAAGACCTTCCCACCCCCTCCTCTCCTCCAAACCCAGTCCCCCAGTCTCATCCCTATGTCTGCAACAGATTCCCTGCTGCAGCCTTCCTTCCCCTCTTCCCCACCTCCTGTGGACCCCAGGGAGCTTCCCCTCCACCCCTCCCCTTCCCCACTCATTGCTGTATCCCAGCTCCCAACACAGCAGGCACTTCCTGCTAACCCACAGAACACTCCTGCCGGAGAAGCAGGGAGGCTCCAAGTAGATCTTCCCCATTCCTTCTGTTCCTCTAGATCCAGCCCCCAGTCTCACTGCCAGCACTACAGCCGATGCTCTGGAGTGACCTCTCTTTACCGTCTCCCTATGTTCCAAGGAGAAGAAATAAGCAGATCCTGGCTGAGCATTCTGCTCTCCTCCCCACACCCACTGTGAACCCTTTCAGACCCCTAGCCTATCCTCATCCCTAAGGGCCAGCTCTCAGTACCAGACATATTTTTTCTGGAACCCCCAGTGACCATAACTATCAGGTCTAAAGAAAGTCTCCTACCAAGCAACATACAGTCACAACAACTTTCCGGAAATCCAGAGAGAAAATGGAAACCAAGGAACAAAGCACCCACCCAACAAAAACAAACCCAGAAATCAGCACCTAGACTTATAATCCTCCCCCCCCCCCCCCCCCCCGCCCCAATCCCAGATGCCTAGACGCCAGCATAAAAACATAACAGTCAGGGCATTATGTCTGCACTAGAGCCCAACTATCCTACCACAACAGGCCCTGAATATTCCAACACAGTTAAAACACAAGAAAAAGACCTTCAAACCAGTTACACGGAGATAATAGAGGTGCTTAAAGAGGAAATGCAAAAGTCCCTTAAAGAAGTTCAGAAAAACACAGTGGAGGGAAATGTATAAAACTATTCAAGATCTGAAAATGCTAGTAGAATCAAGAAAGAAAACACAAACTGAGGGAATTCTGGAAATGAAAACTTTAGGAATTTGAACAGGAGCCATAAAGGCAAGCTTCACCAACAGAATAGAAGAAATAAAAGAGAGAATCTTGGGAGGGTGTGTGTGTGAAGATATGATAGAAGAAATGGATACATTGGCCAATGAAAATGTTAAATCTAAAAAACCCCTGACACGAAACATTCAGGAAATATGGGACACTATGAAAAGACCAAGTCTAAAAATAATAGGAATAGAGGAAAGAGAAGAAACCTGGCTCAAAGGCCCAGAAAATAATTCCAACAAAATCATAGGTTTTTCTAACCTAAAAGAGATGCCTTATAAAGGTACAAGAAACATACAGAACACCAAATAGGTTGAGTGAGAAAAGAAAGTCCCCATGGCATGTAATAATCAAAACACTAAACGTACAAAAAGAAAGAATATTAAAAGTTGCAGGAGAAAAAGAGCAAGTAACCTATAAAGAAAGATAGACCTATTAGACTTACACCTGACTTCTCAATGCAGACTCTAAAAGCCAGAATAACCAGGAGAGATGTGCTACAGACTCTAAGAGACCACAGGTGCCAGCCCAGATACTACACCCAGGAAAATTCTCAATCACCACAGATGGTGTCCAAATGAAAAATGGGTCAGCCGGGCAGTGGTGGGGCATGCCTTTAATCCCAGCAGTCAGGAGGCAGAGCCAGGCAGATCTCTGTGAGTTCGAGGCCAGTCTGGTCTACAGAGCGAGATCCAGGAGAGGCACCAAAACTACACGGAGAAACCTTGTTTGAAAAAAAAAAAAAAAGGATCAAGACAGAAACAAAGAAATTAAAAAGTTTCTAGAATTCAATGAAAATGAGTGCACAGCATACCCAAACTTCTGGAACACAAAGAAAGCTGTTCTAAAAGGCAAGTTCATAACATTAAGTGCCTATTTAAAACAAAACAAAACAAAACAAAAAAAACTAGCGAGATCTCATACGAGCAACTAACAGTATATTGTCAAGATGTCAAGCTCTAGAACAAAAAGAAGTACTCACACCCAAAAGGAGTAGACTGCAAGAAATAATCAAACTCAGGGCTGAAATTAATAAAATACAAACAAAGAGAACATACAAAGAATCAATTAAACAAAGAGTTGGTTCTTTGCAAAAATCAATAAGATAGACAAACCGTTATCCAAACTAACTGAAAGGCAGAAAGAGAATATCCAAATTAATAAACTCAGAACTAAAATGGGGAAATAACAACAGATACCAAGGAAACACAGAGAACCATGAGAACATGCTTTAAAAACCTGTACTTCACTAAATTTGAAAGTCAAAAAGAAATGGATAAATTTCTCAATAGGTGCCACTTACCAAAGTTAAATCAAGATAAGATAAACAATTTAAGTAGATCTAGAATTCCCTGTGAAATAGAAACAGTCATTAAAATTCTCCCAATCAAAAAAAAAAAAAAAATCCCAGGGCCAGATGGTTTTAGTGTAGAATTCTGCCAGAATTTCAAAGAAGAGTTAACCCCAATACCTCTCAATTATTCCACAAAATAGAACGAACATTGCCAAATTCATTTTATGAGGCTACAGTTACCCTGATACCCAAACCACACAAATACCCAAAAAAGAAAGAGAATTACAGACCGATTCGCTATGAACATAGATGTAAAAATACTCAATAAAGTGATCATCCACAAAATTCTGGCCTATAATTTATTAAGGGGTGGAATGGGAATAACAAACTCCTGAATACATAAAAAAGTAGATACCTCTGCTGATCCAGCTGCCGATGTCCTGCTGTTCTGCCCAAGGGATGAGGACCAACCGTAAGCCACGATCCTGCTTGCTTCTGCTCCAACCACCCAAGAGAGAGCCCAAGACCCCTCTCCTCAGTTCTTAAGAGGTCACATACAGAGACAAGACCACACCCTAGAGCTTGTTACCCCAAAGCCACTGGCTGAATGGATCAAATTACCACAACACTTCCCCTTTTTTATCTAAATAAGAAGGTTCTAATCCTAATACAAAACTATATCCAACAGGAACAATTATCAAATATTGTTCAGAAGAAAGAGTAATAACATAAACAAAAAGGGGACTATAACTTACAAGAACAACATCAAGCAAGAAACATACACTAAATATCCAGGCCAAAGTAATTGGCTAATTATAGAGATAATCCAATAGCTGTCTTATCCTGGAGAGTCTAAGTCTTGTGCCTAATATGCCCTTAGCTAAGATATGAGAGGACTGTAACTGTAACTATCTAGTCTTCAACCCTATTGAATAGCTGAGATGGAACATATTATCTGAGTAAGCAGGAAGTGGGAGCAAGCAACTTCTGAAAAATGCAAGAAATGACAGAGACATCTGGCTGCCTGGACAGTCATCCAATGTTTCTCTGCAATGTTGAGGCATCAAACTTTGGCTATAGGCCTAGAATACATGACAGGCTATTTTCAGAAGCAGGAAAATTTGAAGAACTGTCCTATCTTGTCTGGCAAGGTTCAGCAGTTGCTTTTTCCTTGTGTCTTGCATGTCCAGACTGGATAGCGTGCTTACTGTCAGCGATGGAGGCAAGGGCAGTTTACAACAAAAATATTTGCAAACCAAATCCAAGAACACATCAAAAAGGTCATCCACCATGAGCAAGTAGACTTCACCCCAGAGACTCAGGGATGTATCAATAAATGAAAATCAATAAATATAATTCACCATATAACCAAACTGAAAGACAAAAACCACATGACCATCTCATGAGATGCAGAAAAAGCCTTTGACAAAATCTAACACCCCTTCATAATCAAAGTTCTAAAGAGATTAGGAATACAATAAACATATCTCAACATAATAAAGGCAATTTACAGCAAGCCCATAGTTAAAATCAACTTAAATGGAGAAAAACTCAAAGCAATTCCACTAAAATCAAGAACAAGACAAGGTTGGCCATTCTCTCCATACTTATTCAATATAGTACTTGAAATATTAGCTAGAGCAATAAGACAATTGAAGGAAATCAAGGGGATACAAATTGAAAAGGAAGAAGTCAAAGTATCTTTATTTGCAGATGATATGATAGTATACTATCTTAGGGTTTCTGTTGCTGTGAAGAGACATCATGACCACAGCAACTCTTATAAAGGAAAACATTTAATTGGGGTGGTTTATATTTTCAGAGGTTCAGTCCATTATCATCATGGCAGGGAGCATGGCAGCATGCAGGCAGACATGGCACTGTCTACATATTGATATGCAGGCAGCAGGAAGTAGACTGTGACACTGGGAGTAGCTTGAGCATAGGAGACCTCAAAGCCCACCCCCACAGTGACACACGTCCTCCAACAAGGCCACACCTACTCCAACAAAGTCACACCTCCTAATAGTGCCATTCCCTTTGGGGACTATTTTCTTTCAAACTCCCACATTCTATTCCCTAGCCCCCAAGGCTTGTAGCCATATTATAATGCAAAAATGCATTCAGTCCAACTTCAAAAGTCCCCATAGTCTATAATAGTCTCAATCTTGTTTTAAAGTCTAAATTCTAAAGTCTCTTCTGAGATTCATGGCAATCTCTTAACTGTAAGGCCCTGAAAAATCAAAATCAAAAAGCAGATCACATGCTTCCAACATATAGTGGCACAGGATATACATTACCATTCCAAAACGCAGGGAAGGGAGCATAGTGAGAAAATACTGGACCAAAGCAGGACTGAAAGTCAGCTGAGCAAACTCCAAACTCCACATCTGGATGTCTGATGTCAAAACACTCTTCAGATCTCCAATTCCTTTCAGCTTTGTTGACTGCAACACACTTGTTTCTCTTGGGCTGTTTCCACTCCCTGTTAGCAGCTTTCCTTAGCAGGTATCCTACAACTCTGGCATCTCCAAAATACTGTAGTCTCCAAGGCAATCCAGGCTTCAACTTCACAGCTTCACACAATGGCCACTCTAGGCCTCCATTCAGGGACACCCCTGACACATGCCTGGCCTCAGAGGCTTTCCCTAGTCATGGAGGCAAATTCCATAGCACCTTTCTTCTATCCTTAACTCCAGAACAACATGGCTGAAGCTGCCAAGTTCTGCTGCTTACTGGAGCTGGAACATGGCCCCCTTGCTCAATTACATCTTCACCAACTTTCTGTTTTCAATGGTTAGACCAGGCTGGCCTCAAACTCTGGCTCTAAGCTTTTCTTTAGTTCCTTTTCACAAGTTGGAAATTTAGTTGGATAGGATCTTGACCAGAGGTCACCACTCCTTTTATTCCATTTCTTAATCCATTTATCTCTTTGAATATAGAACTTAGCTTCATTCTACTTCCTAGTGCTTCCTTTTTACATTTTCTTGCTCTTTTTCATTATATATCTTCATTGGAGTGACCACTAATAACTACACAACAGAGTCAATACTAGACTGTTTTGAGACTTCTTCTGCCAATGGAATTAATCCAAAACTCTTCACTTTAGCCTCAGGCAGACTTTTTGACTAGGGCAAAAAACAGCCATTTTCTTCACCAAAATTTCACAAGAAAGATCTCTAGGCCACATACTACAATTCTTCTCCTCTAAAACTTCTTGAGTCAGCCTCCCGCCATTCAAATAACTCTTAGCACCACTGTCTTCCATGCTCCCACTAGTATGGCCCATTAAGCAGCACTTAAAGCATTCAACTGCTTTCCTAATCCACAGTCCCAAGGTCCATATTCCTTCAAACAAAAGCATGGTCAGGCCTATCACAGCAACACCCCAGTCCCTGGTATCAACTTCTGTCTTAGTTAGGGTTTCTATTGCTGTGAAGAGACACCATGACCACGGCATCTCTTATAAAGGAAAAACATTTCACTAAGGTGGCTTACATTTTCAGAGATTCAGGTCATTATCATCATGGCTTGGAGCATGTTGGCGTGCAGGCAGATGTGGTGTTGGCTACATCTTGATATGCAAGCAACAGGGATAGATTGTGACCCTGGGAGTAGCCTGAGCATAGATGAGACCTCAAAGGCCACCCTCACAGCGACACACTTCCTCCAAGAAGGCCACACTTCCCAATAGTGCTACTCCATTTAGGAGGTGTGGCCTTGTAGTAGTAGGTGTGGCCTTGTTGGAGTAAGTGTGTCCCTGTAGAGGCAGGCATTGAGGTCTCATATATTCTCAAGCCATGCCCAGTGAGACAATTCACTTTCTGTTGCCTGCAAGATGTAGAGCTCTCAGTTACCTCCCCAGCACCACATCTGCCTGCACACTGTTGTCTCCTACCATGATGATAATGGACTGAACCTCTGAAAATGTAAACCACCCCAATTAAATGTTTTTCCTTTATAAGAGTTGCCACGGTCATAGTGTCTCCTCACAGCAATAGAACCCCTAACTAAGACAATAAGTGATACTAAAAATTCCACTGGGAAACTCCTACAGGTGATAAACACTTTCAGCAAAGTAGCTGGATACAAAATGAACTCACAAAAATCAGCAGCCTTCCTATATACAAATGACAAATGGACGACAAAGAAATCAGGGAAACAACATCTTTCACAATCACCTCAAAAAATACAAAATATCTTGGGGTAACTCTAACCAAGCAAGTGAAAGATTTGTATGAAAAAAACTTCAGGTCCATGAAGAAAGAAATTGAAGAAGATATCAGGAGTTGGAAAGATCTCCCATTCTCATGGATCAGTACGATTAACATAGTAAAAATGGTCATCCTGCCAAAAGCAATCTACAAATTCAAGGCAATCCCCCATCAAAATTCCAACCTAATTCTTCACAGACTTTGAAAGGGACAATTATCAACATCATATGGAAAAAGAAAACACCCAGGATGGCTAAAACAATCCTAAACAATTAAAAAAAAAACCTGCTGACCATCTCACCATTCCTGACTTGAATTTGTACTATGAGCTCTAGTAATAAAAACAGCCTGGTATTGGCATAAAAACAGACACGTTAATCAATGGAATTGAATTGAAGACCCAGATATAAATCTGCACACATCTGGACACCTGATTTTTGATAAAGAAGTCAGAAATACACACTGGAAAAATGGCAGCATCTTCAACCAATGGTGTTGGTCAAACTGATGTCTGCATGTAGAAGAATGCAAATAGATCCATATTTATCTATCACCCTACACAAAACTCAAGTCCAAATGGATGAAAGACCTCAACAGAAAACCAGATACACTGCACCTGACAGAGGAGAAAGTGGGGAATAGCCTTGAATGAGTTCCCACAGGAGAAGACATTCTGAACAGAACACCAAAAGCACAGGCACTAAGATCAATTTTATGTATATATACACATGTATTTATATCATCATGTAGATCACCAAATATATCCATTAATAAATGGATCTCATGAAATTGAAAAGCTTCTGTAAGGCAAAGGATACATTCATTCAGACAAGGCACGACCTACATCATGGGAAAAGATTTTTCCAACTCCATATCTAATAGAGGACTAATATCCAAAATATACAAAGAGGTCAAGAAACTAGATATCAGAAAACCAAATAGTCCAATTTAAAAAATGGAGTACAGGTCTAAAGAGAATTCTCAATAGAGAAAACTCAAATGGCTTAGAAACACTTAAAGAAATATTCAACATCATTAGCCAGCAGGGAAATGCAAATCAAAACTACTTTGAGATTCCATCTTTCAACTATCAAAATGGCTCAGATCAATAACACAAGTGACAGTTCCTGCTGGTGAGGATGTGGAATACGGGGAATTTTCCTCCATTGCTGGTGGAAGTACAAGCTTGTACAGTCACTATGGAAATCAATATGGTGGTTCCTCAGAAAGCTGGGAATCGATCTACCTCAAGATCTAGCTATACCACTCTTAGGTATTTACCCAAAGAACACTTCATCTTACCACAAGAACACTTGCTCAACACTTGTTTATTGTTGCTCTATTCATAATAGCCAGAAACTGGAAACAATCTAGATGTCCTTCAACTTAAGAATGGATAAAGAAAATGTGGAACATTTACAGAATGGAGTATTACTCAGCTGTTAAAAACAATGACATCAGAAAATTTGCAGGCAAATGGATGGAACTGGAAAAAAAAAAGTCATCCCAAGTGAGGTAACCCAGACTCAGAAACACAAATATGGTATGCGTTCACCTATATGTGAACATTAGCTGTTAAGTAAATGATAACCAAGCTATAATATGTAGACCCAGAGAGATGAGATACAAGAGGAGAGGATTAGGGGGGATGCATGGATATCCCTGGAAGAGGAAAACAGAATTGGTTTTATGGGTAGAATGGGGGTTGGGAGAATGGAAGGGGAGAATCAGATGGAGACGGGAGGGGAGCGAGGGGGAACGCAGGGAGACACAGCTGGAATAGAGGGGCATTTGAGGGATGGTATGAAAACCATTAAGTGGAAACTTCCTAAAATGTATGAAGGCAATCTTAATGTGGTCTCCTAATAATGGGGGAGACAGAATCTGACGATCTCTTTTCACTAAAGACTTTCCAGTACCAAGACTGGGTTGTATTCAATTGAGTTGTTGGTCACAAGGGTCCCATGGAAATCCCCTAAAACCCAGGCTGTTGCTAAGGCAATGGGTTGCTCTCCAAAAACTGACAGTGGGGCCCCATTGCAGAGGACAACACCCACACAACTCATTGAACACAAAGAAGTTGAACTGGTTCAACTTCTGGAGCCTTCCCCCCTAAGTTCTAGTGTCTTTAGTGCAGAAGGGTATTCTGCAGGCTGCCAAAAGAGAAATACAAACACTAACCCAGCCACAAAACCATTGACCTCCAATCTGTCCTGCCTGTAAGATATGCTAGAACAATGGTGGCACAGAACTTGTAGGAGTAGACAACCAATGTCTGATTTGACTCAAGGCCCACTCTTAAGAGATGGACCCCATACCCAACACTGCTTGGATGACTAAGGACCAGAGACTAGATAGTCCAGAGACCTAAAGTAAAGCCAAACGCTACTGATCCAGAAAAGAAAAAGTCTCAATAAAATGACTCCTAATGATATCCTGCCATAGCCATAGATCACTGCTTTATATTGACATCATCAGAAAACCTTCTTCTCACAGCAGATGTGAACAAATACAGAGACCCTCAGTCAGACATTACACAGAGTCCTTGAAATATACAGCTCTAAATGGGATGTCTTCATCAAATCCTTCCCCTCAGAGCTCAGGGAACCCCTCAGAAGAGGAGGCAGAAAGATTGTAAGAGTCAGGGGGAATGGAGGACACCAGGAGAACAAGGCCCTCTAAATCAACTCCAGGAGGCACACACGAGCTCACAGAGACTGAAGTAGCAAGCACGGGACCTGCCTGTCTCTGCACCAGGTCCTCTGCATATACATTACAGCTTTCAACTTAGAATGTCTACACACTTCTGAATGTGTCTCTGTTTCTTGTTACTGCTCTTGAGACTCCTTTCCTTCTGCTGGGTTGCCTTGTCCAGGCTCAATATGATGGTTTTTGTTTTCTCTTACTGTATTTTATTTTGTCATGTTTGGTTGTTATTTCTTAGAAGATTGTTCTTTCTAATGAAAAACAGAACAGGAATTGATCCAGAGGAAAGGGAACGTGGCAAGGAATTGGGCGGGGGGTGGGTGGGTGGAGGGGGGAACAGTAATCAGGAAGAGAAAAGAATCTATTTTCCATTAAAGGGAGAAATGCTTTTAAAGTAAAATAAAGGCAAGAAACACTTAAAAAAAATAAATAAATCATCATTTCACTGCTGCAAATAATAACCCTTTCTAGCATTGCAGAAATGCCAGATGTTGATCAATTTCATCAAAACCAAGTATGTGAGTGCTTTGAGGAAGCTACTGTCAATTATCTCCTGCAGATGGGCTCGGCTAACGGAAGCACAGATAATGTAAGTGTGAGGATACATATTTATTTCTCCTGTTCGGCTGAATAATTACCCAAGTAATAGCTTGTACATTTTCAGAATTCTACTCTGCTAATTATTCTCCCAGGAGTGAAATCTCACAGCTAAGTAGAAAAAGTCTTTGAAATATGAAGGATAGCAATGTGTGACTCAGCGTGACACCACCAATTAACTTTTCTATATTCCTCGCTTATTGTAAAGTATGATTGTGGTTGATATACTGTGTATCCTAATAAACTTATCTGAGGGTCGGAGAACAGAACAGCCATTAGGTTAGACACAGAGGCCAGAAAATGGTGGCACACACACCTTTAATCCTATCACTTGGGAGGCAGAGATCCGTGTGGATCTCTGTGAGTTCAAGGCCACACTAGGAACAGAGCCAGGTGTGGTAGAACACACTTTTAATCCCAGCACTTGAGATCTCATGTCTTTGCTTGGGAAAGACACATGCCTTTAATCCCAGGAAGTGATGGCAGGAAGCAGAAAGGTTTATAAGGCGTGAGGACCAGGAACTAGAGTCCTTTTAAGCTTTTAGGCTTTTGAGCAGCAGTTCAGCTGAGATCCATTGGGATGAGGACTCAGAGGCTTCCAATTTGAGGAAACAGGATCGACTGAGAACTTGGCAAGGTGAGGTTAGCTGTGGCTTGTTCTGTCTCTCTCATCTTTTGGAATTTACCCCAATATCTGGCTCTGGGTTTTCAATTACTAAGACTTTTTAAGATTCGTGTTCCATGATTCTAAAAGAGACCTGTTTTCTTCTATCATCTTTTCAAACACTGTTCAGGAGCTTGGCAGGTGAGAATAGTATACCGACCACGCTAGCACACAAGGAAACTGAGAGAAATGTTCTGTGAGCGCTTTTCCCTCACTCGGACACCTCTGAACTCATTTGCAAGATCTCTGCATCTATCGTGATTGTGTGTGCTTTTATTTGGAAACATCTTCTTGTCGTAGAACAGATAAATACCCTGGCACTTCTTCACCCTTCCTTCTGGAGTATTCCATAGATAAATACCCTGGCACCTCTTCACCCTTCCTTCTGGAGTATTCTGTAGATAAATAAACTGGTACTTCTTCATCCTTCCTTTTGGAGTAATCTATAATCATTCAGTACAACAGAAATGTAACGTGATCCACCATGTTTGTCTAAAACTAAATTTAAAAGTTGAAGTGAATTTGTATGTGTAATTACGTAGCATTTAACTCAATGTACCCAAACTGTTACCAATTCAACAAGTAATCATTAGAAAATTAATGAAACCCTTTACTTTTTAATTACTTCAGAATGAATGAAATCTACAGTGTATCTTACACCTAATAAAATATCTCAAATTAGCCATATTTCAGTGCTTACTAATCACATGTGGCTAGTGGCTACCATATTGGCCAGTGTAAGTCTGAAATATACTCTCCTCTGTCAGCCTTAGGAGAGTCTGGATTTTAAAAATCTTAGCTTGGAGCCAGTTGTGGTCGTATACTACCATACTCACAACACTTGGGACATAGAGGAGGGCGATCAAGAGTTCAAGGTCACCCTCAGATACATAACAGGTGGGATGTAAGCCTGGGCCATGTATATCCTTGAAAACAGAGCAAGAAAGAGTAATGACGAACTATTAATAAATGTTTTAACTCACAGAAATTATTCCAAAAGCTATGATTACTACTGACAAAGTCCTTATGGCACAGCCCTGTATATGTTAAATGGGTAGAATTTGGTTGCGTGTTCGTAAAATCAAGAGTTGTAAGCTACTATAGTATGGTTCTCTAGAATCTCAGAATATGCCTAACAGAAGCTGGGTCTAAGAGTTTTCCCCTGTTTTTAAGACTATAAGCTAACTTTGAAGCCCAGCTGTTAAAGCACTTGCCTTGGAAGCATAAAGAGGTTGAGTCTGATTCCCAGAATCAAAAGGTTGACATGGGTTGCACACACTTGTAACCCCAGTACTGGGGAGGCAGAGTGGCCAGACCGCTAGTCAATTAGCTTACCTACTTGGCAACTTCCAGGCCAATGAGAGGTCCTGTCTCAAAAAATAAAGGTGAGCAGAACCCCTGACCTCCACATGCATTGCACACGTGCGCACACACACACACACATACACACACACACACACACACACACACACACACACGCGCGCGTGCGTGCACATACAAACACACGTAGGTAAGGAGAGAGGGAAGGAGGGAGAATGAACCTGAGGTCTTCTAGATCGCTATGGCCAGCACGTGTCACTGGCAAGCACTGGAGAGGGCATGGCATCATTCCCTAATTCTGACACCACCAGTTCTCTTATGAGCATGGTAAACCCTCCAAATGACAAAACATTGTCACTCTATCAACCCAGAGGGAGTAAAGGACACAGGCTCTTGCACTATGCTCTGGATGGCCTCTCTCTTTTGCCGGAGGCATTCCATGTGCATGCCTCCCTCACATGAAGCCCAGGCTGGGGTGATTCCAGGAGTACTGCCAAGGTTCTGACTGAGCTGGTTTCAATATTGATGCTGGGCTCAGCTTATCTTTGCCCTTCTGCCTTGCTTCGACAAAACGGTCAGCTAGGGAAGATAAACTACTGAAATAATTCAGTCCAGTGCTGACACAGCCTAATTCAAACTGTCAGCGCAATTGTTCAAAATGTGCCCTGCACAAACCAATAAGCCTGTTTCAAATGACTGAAGTCGAAATTGTGCCCCCCACTGTCAGCAGCTTGATGAGAAATACATAAAGGATTTTCCTCCTCTGTTTCAGGAGTGATGCTTTTAGTGAGCAGAAATAAAACCGTTTCCTGTTGTGTAAGACAGACGTACTTTAACTATGCATTTACATTCTTAAGATAGTAGCTTTCTATTCTACATCTTAATTTCTTTCATTTTGTTTATAAATGAGCTCTTTATTAGAAAGAAGAGACAAATGGTTACATAGAGCTCATAGATTACATGATGAGTGAAATTTAATTTAGAGTGGTTTCCTTCCTTTTCTTCAACATAGATTCTTTTCTCATAAAATATAATCTGCATACAGTTTCCCCTCCCTCTACTCCTCCCAGCTCCTCACCATCCTTAGAAAGGTTTTGAAAAATGAATATAATTTACTATTCAGCAATTAAGTTGACTATAAACACAGGGTCGAAAGTAATAGGTAAGGAGCTGGGCACGGTGCCTCCCACTTGTAATCTCAACAATCGGAAAGAAGAGACAGGAGGATCAGAAGGTCAAGGCTGGTTTCAGGTCTATAGAGAGTTCAAGGCCCACCTGGACTGTATGGAACCCTGTATCAAAATCAGAAACAAACAAAAATGAATTGTTAATTATTTTATAAATCTTTGACCTGTGTCCTTCATATAACACAACACACATCAGTACTACAGCGAATTAACTTCAGATCCTGTGTAACACATCATGAATATTTGGAGGATAGTGCCACCCAAGTTTTCCTTTCCTTGTGAGAATAAGGAAGAGGTTATTACACCTTTTAGTTTTATTACCAGATGCAGTTGATGAATTGTTTTTATTGTCTCTATTGCTGATTGCTTCAGGTGTATTTTGTATGCATCCCTGTATAGCCATCACAGTCTATTGTGTATTTCTTATTTGCAAATACAGTCCTCTTGAACCATATTCATTTAGTGTACACTGTTCTTTTGTAGCATCCGATAGAACTATGAAAGCATCTTAAAAGGAACCACCTATCTCAAAATAAGAGGTAAAACTGATAAATCAGGAAATAGCAATCTAAACACATTTAAAAATATGGAAGCAACCCGCAGGAAAATTCTAAGTACAGCTAAAGGCTCTTCTCTCTCTCTCTCTCTCTCTTCCCCCCAAGGCCTAGAATTTAGAATTGAGTGTGGAAAGTGAAGAGACAAATTCCAGAAACAGTGTCTAGAAAACGCTCCACACAGTTGAATTTGGTGCTGACACACCACTATTGCTGGAGCCACCATCATTATAACCTTGTAGACATTATTTGATATTTGAAAACACATAGGGAATTTCTTTGACTTAATTTCCTTCATTTTAAACAAACAAGATGCAAAGATGTTGGCTATCTTGGGAATATTAAGATTTAAGAGTGTGAGATTTCTATTTCTGAGTCAATATTCTTACAGTCTGCGTGGATTTTTTGTTTCTTCCCGCTTCAATACTAAAAGAATGTATTTGTCACAAGATTTATTCATTTCCTTCAGGTTATCAAATTTGTTATGTGGCTGTCAGAAAATCTCTGAGGACTCTTTGTGTTTCTAGGCCTCGTTT
Organism: Peromyscus melanophrys; assembly: GCA_902168415.1. Classification (NCBI taxonomy): domain Eukaryota; kingdom Metazoa; phylum Chordata; class Mammalia; order Rodentia; family Cricetidae; genus Peromyscus; species Peromyscus melanophrys. The sequence goes on along the minus strand of CABHPR010151013.1, from coordinate 24,174 downwards.
TTCATCTCTGATTTCTAATCTTTTTCCTTCAATCCTGTCTATCTTTTGATTTAAAAAAAATTGTTCCTCTCACTAATCCTCAGTTGTTTAATTCCCATCTATTTATATAGTGTCCAAAGTTTTTCTCATTATTGATTTCTATTTTCATTGTATTATGACCAGGAAAGATACTCAATACAGTTTAATTAAAAAAAAATTGTTGAGACATTTTTGTGGTCTTCCATCTGATAGGAAATGGTCCATATACTATTCTGAAGCCACCTATTCGGAAGGTAAAACGGTCTGTAGACGTCTGTTAGGTCTGTGTGGTCTAGGGTGCAGTTTAATTCTGCTGCTTATTTTCTAGTTTTCATTCTGAATGATCTGTCCATTGTAGCTAGAGTTTTTCTCTCCAGGTCCCACCAAGCCCTGGCAGTCCCATAGCCCACTTATAAAATAAACATACAGATGATTATATTATTTAAACTGCTCAGCCATTAGCTCAGGCCCACCACTGTCTAGCTCTTACTCTTATACTCAGCCCATTTCTGTTAATCTACATGTCGCCACGTGTTCCGTGGCTTTACCTGCTGCCTTTACATGATGCTCCCTGGATGGCAGGCTGGCATCTCCTCCTCTCCGCCTTCCTGTTCTCTCAATTCTCCTCTCTGCTAGTCCCGCCTATACTTCCTGCCTGGCTACTGGCCAATCAGTGTTTTATTTATCAATCATTCACAACAGTCCATTGATGAAAATGGAGTTTTAATGCCTTCAGCTATTCTGTATTAGAATCAATTTCTCCCATTAAGTTTGTTATTACTATTTCATATATGTAGGTATCCTGATATAGTGCACACATTTAAAGCTAGTGTGTAGCTTGAGTTTTCCTGCCTGGCCCACAGTCAGGACAAATCTCTCTCACCTGCCAGTCCCACAGCCGCTCAGACCCAACCAAGTAAACACAGAGACTTATATTGCTTACAAACTGTATGGCCGTGGCAGGCTTCTTGCTAACTGTTCTTATAGCTTAAATTAATCCATTTCTATAAATCTATACCTTGCCACATGGCTTGTGGCTTACCGGCATCTTCACATGCTGCTTGTCATGGCGGCGGCTGGCAGTGTCCCTGGCTCAGCCTTCCACTTCCCAGAATTCTCTCCTCCTTGTTTCGCCTATACTTCTTCCTGTCTGGCTACTGGCCAATCAGTGCTTTATTAACATATTTGTCATACAGAACATCCCACAGCACTAGTGTTTCTCTTTATTATTATACAATGAAATCCCTAATTTCTTTTTTTTAACTTTTTTTTTCATTTTACATACCAACCACAGATTCCCCTCTCTTCCCTCCTCCCGCTCCCCAGCCTTCCCCGCCCCCATTCCATCCTCTGAAAACATAAGGCCTCTCATGGGGAGTCAGCAGAGCCTGGTACATTCACTTGGGGCAGGTTCAAGCCCCTCCCCCTGTATCAAGGCTGTGCAAGGTGTCCCACCACAGGTAGTGGGCTCCAAAAAGCCAGCTCATGCACCAGGGATGGATCCTGATCCTACTTCCAGGGGGCCCCTTAAACAGATCGAACTACACAACTGTCTCGCTTATGCAGAGGGACTAGTCCAGTCCCATGGAGGCTCCACAGCTGTTGATCTAAAGTTCCCACTAGTTTGGTTGTCTCTGCAGGTTTCCTCATCATGATATTGATGCCCCTTGCTTGTAGAATCCCTCTTCTCTCTCTTTGATTGGATTCCTGGAACTCTGCCTGGTACTTGGCTGTGGATCTCTGCATCTGCTTCCATCAGTTACTGGATGAAGGCTCTTTGATGACAGCTAGGGTATTCATTGATATGATTACTGGGGTAAGCCAGTCCAGACACCCTCTCCACTATTGCTAGTAGTCTAAGCTGGAGTCATCCTTGTGGATTCCTAGGAACTTCTCTAGCACCCCGTTTCTCCCTATCCCCATGATGTGTCCCTCTATCATGGTATCTCTTTCATTGCTCTCCCATCCATTCCTGTTCCAGCTCAACCATCACATTCCCTTATGTTCTCATCCCCCATCCTCTACCCTCTACTGTCTCCCCTCACCCCCAATTTACTCATGGAGATCTCATCTATGTCTCCTTCCTAGGGTGATCTATGCGTCCCTCTTAGGATTCTCCTTGTTAGCTACCTTCTCTGGAGCTATGGGTTGTAGACTGGTTATCCTTTGCTTTACATCTAGCATCCACTTATGAGTGACTATATACCATGTTTGTCCTTCTGAGTCTGGGTTACCTCACTCAGGAGATATTTTCTAGTTCCATCCATTTGCCTGCAAATTTCATAATATCATTGTTTTTTACTGCATTGTGTATATGTACCACTTTTTTTTTTTTATCCATTCTTCAGTTGAGGGACATCTAGGTTGTTTTCAGGTTCTGGCTATTACAAATAATGCTGCTATGAACATAGTTGAGCATGTGTCCTTGTGGTATGATTGAACATTCCTTGGGTACATGCCCAAGAGTGGAATAACTAGGTCTTTTTGTTGTTGTTTGTTTGTTTGTTTGTTTTTCGAGACAGGGTTTCTCTGTGTAGCTTTGCGCCTTTCCTGGATCTCGCTCTGTAGACCAGGCTGGCCTCGAGCTCACAGAGATCCGCCTGGCTCTGCCTCCCGAGTGCTGAGATTAAAGGCGTGTGCCACCATCGCCCGGCATAACTAGGTCTTGAGGTAGATTGATTCCCAATTTTCTGAGAAACTGCCATACTGATTTCCAAAGTGGCTGTACAAGTTTGGACTCCCACCAAAAGTGGAGGAGTGTTCTCCTTGCTCCACATCCTCTCTGACATAAGCTGTTATCAATGTTTTTGACCTTAGCCATTCTGACAGGTGTAAGATGGTATCTCAGAGTTGTTTTGATTTGCATTTCTCTGATGACTAAGAATGTTGAGCAATTCTTTAAATGTCTTTTGGCCATTTGGGATTCTTCCATTGAAAATTCTCTGTTTAACTCTCTAGCCCATTTTTTAATTGGATTGTTTGGTATTTTGATATATAGTTTCTTGAATTCTTCTTGTATTTTGGAGATCAGACCTCGGTCAGATGTGGGGGGTTGGTGAAGATCTTTTCTCATTCCGTAGGCTGTCATTTTGTTTTATTTACCATGTCCTTTGCCTTACAGAAGCGTCTCAGTTTCAGGAGGTCCCATTAATTAATTGTTGCTCTCAGTGTCTGTGCTACTGGTGTTATACTTAGGAAGTGGTCTCCTGTGCCAATGCGTTCAAGGCTACTTCCTACTTTCTCTTCTATCAGGTTCAGAGTAACTGGATTTATGTTGAGGTCTTTGATCCACTTGGACTTGAGTTTTGTGCATGGTGATAGATATGGATCTATTTGCAGTCTTCTACAATGTTGACATCCAGTTATGCCAGCACCGTTTGTTGAAGATGCTTTCTTTTTTTCATTGTACAGTTTTGGCTTTTTTGTCAGAAGTCAGGTGTTTATAGGTGTGTGAATCAATGTCACGCTCTTCAATTTGGTTCCATTGGTCCACATGTTTGTTTTTATGCCAATACCAAGCTGTTTTTTTATTAGTATAACTCTATAGTAGAGCTTGAGGTCAGACATTGTGATACCTCCAGAAGTTGCTTTATTGTACAGGATTGTTTTAACTATCCTGAGTTTTTTTTTTTTTTCCATACGAAGATGAGTATTGTTCTTTCCAGGTCTGTGAAGAATTGTGTTGGGATTTTAATGGGGATTGCACTGAATCTGTAGATTGCTTTTGTCAAGATTGCTGTTTTTACTATGTTAATCCTACCTATCCGCGAGCATCGGAGATCTTTCCATTTTCTGATATCTTCTTCAATTTCTTTCTTCAGAGACTTAAAGTTCTTGTCATACGGGTCTTTCACTTGCTTATTAGAGTTACCCCAAGGTATTTTATATTATTTGTGGCTATTGTAAAGGATGATGTTTCTCTGATTTCTTTCTCATCCCATTTATCATTTGTATATAGGAGAATTATTGATTTTTTTGAGTTGATCTCATATCCTGCCACATTACTGAAGATGTTTATCAGCTGTAGGAGTTCCCTGGTAGAATTTTTGGGGTCACTTATGTGTACTACCATATCATGTGCAAATAGTGAAAGTTTGACTTCTTCCTTTCCAATTTGTATCCCCTTGATCTCCTTTTGTTGTCTTAATGCTCTAGCTAGAACTTCAAATACTATATTGAATAGATATGGGGAGAATGGATAGCCTTGTCTTGTTCCTGATTTTAGTGGAATTGCTTTGAGTTTCTCTCCATTTAATTTGATGTTGGCTGTTGGCTTGCTGTAAATTGCTTTTATTATGTTTAAGTATATTCCTTGTATTCCTGATCTCTCCAAGACCTTTATCATGAAGGGGTGTTGGATTTTGTCAAAGGCTTTTTCAGCATCTAATGAAGTGATCATGTGTTTTTTTTTTTCTTTCAGTTTGTTTATATGGTGTATTACATTGATGGACTTTCGTATGTTGAACCATCCTTGCAGCTCTGGGATGAAGCCTATTTGGTATTAGCGGATAATTTTTTTGATATGTTCTTGGATTCAGTTTGCTAGTATTTTATTGAGTATTTTTGCATCAATGTTCATGAGGGAGATTGGTCTATAATTCTTTTTCTTTGTTGCATCTTTTTGTAGTTTGGGTATTAACTGTAGCCTCATAAAAAGAGTTTGGTGCCTGGTGGTGATGGCGGCGGCGGCGGCGGCGGCGGCGGCGGCGGCGGCGGCGCACGCCTTTAATCCCAGCACTCAGGAGGCAGAGCCAGGCGGATCTCTGTGAATCCGAGGCCAGCCTGGGCTACAGAGTGAGTTCCAGGACAGACTCCAAAGCTACACAGAGAAACCCTGTCTCGAAAAACAAAAACAAAAAAAAAAAAAAAAAGAGTTTGGTAATGCTACTTCTGTTTCTATTGTGTAGAACAATTTGAAGAATATTGATATTAACTCTTCTTTGAAATTCTGATATAATTCTGTGCTGAAACCATTTGGTCCTGTGGTTTTTTTTGTTTTTTTGTTTTTTTTTTGTTTTTTTTTTTTTACTTGGGAGACTTTTAATGACTGTTTCTATTTCCTTAGGGGTTATAGGTCTGTTTAAATTATTCATCTGGTCTTGATTTAATTTGGGTATGTGGTACCTATCCAGAAAATTGTCGATTTCTTTTAGATTTTCCAATTTCGTGGAGTACAGGTTTTTGGAGTATGACCTGATGATTCTCTGGATTTCCTCATTGTCTGTTGTTAAGTCTCCCTTTTCATTTCCGATTTTGTTAATTTGGATGTTCTCTCTCTGCCTTTTGATTAGATTAGTTAAGGGCTTGTCCATCTCGTTGATTTTCTCAAAGAACCAACTCTTTGTTTCAATGATTACTTGTATTGTTCTCTTTGTTTCTATTTTATTGATTTCAGCCCTCAATTTGATTATTTCCTGGCATCTATTCCTCCTGAGTGATTTTGCTTCTTTTTGTTCTAGAGCTTTAAGGTGTGCTGTTAAATTGCTAGTGTGGGATTTCTCCAACTTCTTTATGTGGGCATTTAGTGCTATGAATTTTTGTCTTAGCACTGCTTTCATAGTGTCCCATAAGTTTGGGTATGTTGTACTTTTATTTTCATTGAATTCTAGGAAGTCTTTAATTTCTTTCTTTATTTCTCCCTTGACCCATCGGTGTTTCAGGTGGGCATTTTTCAGTTTCCATGAGATTGTAGGCTTTCTGTAATTTTTGTTGTTGTTGAAATCTAACTTTACACCATGGTGGTCTGATAAAATACAGGAGATTATTTCAATTTTTTTGTATCTGATGAGATTTGCTTTGTGACCAAGTATGTGGTTGATTTTAGAGAACGTTCCATGGGGTGCTGAGAAGAAGGTATATTATTTTGTGTTAGGGTGGAATAGGTATCCATTCAGTCCATTTGAGTCATAACATCTGTTAGATCCCTTATTTCTCTATATGGCAGATCTGTCCATGGGTGAGAGTGGGGTACTGAAGTCTCCCACTGCTAGTGTGTGAGTTTTTTGTGTGTGATTTAAGCTTTAGTAATGTTTCTTTTACATATGTGGGTGCTCTTGTTTTTGGGGCATAAATGTTCAGAATTGAGATTTCATCTTGGTGGATTTTTCTTATGATGAATATTAGGATAGCTACACCAGCTTGCTTCTTAAGTCCATTTGATTAGAAAGTCTTTTCCCAGCCTTTTTCTCTGAGGTAGTGTCTGTCTTTGAAGTTGAAGTATGCTTCTTGTAGGCAGCAGAAGGATGGATTCTGTTTTCATATCCATTCTGTTAGCCTGTGTCTTTTTATAGGTGAATTGAGTCCATTGATATTAAGGGATGTTACTGACCAATGACTGTTAATTCCTGTTATCTTTTGGTGGTAGTATGTGTGTACTTCCCTTCTTTGGGATTTGCTTATTAATAGAAAACACAGGTTATCTATTGCCTGTGTTTTCATGGATGCATCTAACTTCCTTAGGTTGAAGTTTTCCTTCTAGTGCTTTCTGTAGGGTTGGATTTGTGGATAGGTATTGTTTAAATCTGGTTTTGTCTTGGAATGTCTTGTGCACTCAGTCTACGGTGATTGAAAGTTTTGCTGGGTGCAGTAGTCTGGGCTGGCATCTGTGGTCTCTTAGTGTCTGCATTACATCTGTCCAGGACCTTCTGGCTTTCAGTCTCCATTGAGAAGTTGGGTGTTATTCTGATGGGTCTGCCTTTATAAGTCACTTGGCCTTTTTCCTCTGCTGCTCTTAATATTCTTTCTTTATTCTGTATGTTTAGTGGTTTGATTATTATGTGGCAAGGGGAATTTGGGGGGGTGTCTAGTCTATTTGGTGTTCTATAAGCTTCTTGTATCTTCATAGGTATTTCCTTCTTTAAGTTGGAAAAGTTTTCTTCTGTGATTTTTGTTGAATATATTTTCTGTGCCGTTGAGTTGGTATTCTCCTTCTTCTATCCCTATTATTCTTAGGTTTGGCCTTTTCATGGTGTCCCAGATTTCCTGGACATTTTGTATTACAACTTTTTTGGCTTTAATGTTTTCTTTGACTGACAAATCTATTTCCTCTATTGTATATTCCACACCAGAGATTGCCTCTTCCATCTCTTGTATTCCGCTGGTTATGTTACATCTGTAGTTCCTATTTGTTTACTCAAATTTTCTATTTCCAGCATTCCCTGAGTTTGTGTCTTCTTCATTGTTTCTATTTCAATGTTCAGGTCTTGAACTGTTTCCCTCACCTGTTAATTGCTTTTTCTTGGTTTTTTGGCTTTCTTTAAGGGATTTACTGATTTCTTCCAATTTTTTGTTTGTCTTTTCCTCAATTTCTTTAAGAGAATTTTTTCATTTCCTCTTTAAAGACCTCTATCATCTCCATAAAGTTATTTTTAAGGTTACTTTCTTCTGCTTCTTCTACATTGTGATGTTCAGGTCTTGCAGTTGTAGACCTGCTAGATTCTGATGGTGCCATATTGCTCTTTATGTTATGCAAAGTTTTGCACAGGCATCTACCCATCTCTTCCTCCAATAGGTGTAAAAGGTGTCCGTGTCTGAGGTAGCTGCTCCTGGTTCAATCTGTGCTTGCTGTGTCTGTGTTTTAGGGGGCCACTCTTCATCCAATCGTAACTCTTGGTCTAATTGGAGCTGATGGATTCTTTAGATATTCTGTGTATTAATCCCTTGGGGGATGTAGAGTTGGCAAAGTCTTTGTCATGTTCTGTAAGCTGCTTCTTCACTCTGCCGATTTTTTTTCCTTTTTCTTTGTTGTACAAAGGTATTTTATTTCTTATGAAATGCCATTTGCTAAATCTTGGCATTATTTCCTGTGATATTAGAGTTCTTTACAGAAAGACTCTGCCAACCTCTGTCTAGAAGTGTTTTGGGCTGTTTTCCTTCAGTAGTTTTAGATCTTTTATTAAGCTTATGGTCTGTTTTTAATTGATTTTTGTATAGAGTAAGAAATAAGGATCTAGCTTCATTCTTTTATATATTTTTCCTTAGCCCTAATTGTTGAACACAATGGTTTTTTCTTCCCCCAAATGTATATTTTGACACCTTTGTCAAAGATTAAGTGGGCAATTGTGTGGGTTTTTCTCTACTCTACATTTGGTTTAGGGCTAGTACCATGCTGTCTTTGTTACTATGAGTCTGTAGCATGCTTTGAGGTCATGCACTATTGTAACATGAATCTTAAAAGGTCTTATTAATAGAAAACCCAGAGCCAGATATTGAGGTTAAAGCTGAAAGATCAGAAAGACAGAACAAGCCACAGCCAACCTCACCTCACTAACTCCTCAGTGGATCCTGTTTCCTCAGACTGAAAGCCTCTGAGTCCTCACCCAGAAGGGATCTCAGCTGAACTGCTTAAAAGCCTCTAGTTCCTGGTCCTCACTCCTTATATATCTTTGTGCTTCTTGCCATCACTTCCTGGGATTAAAGGCATGTGTTGTTCCCAAGCAAAGACATGAGATCTCAAGTGCTGAGGATTAAGACTGTGTGCCACCACTGCCTGGCTCTGTTTCCAGTGTGGCCTTGAACTCACAGAGTTCAGACAGATCTCTGCCTCCAAAATGCTAGGATTAATGGTGTGTGCCACCACTGTCTGGCCTCTATGTCTAATCTAGTGGTTGGCTCTGTCCTCTGATCCCCAGATAAGTTTTATTTGTTAGAACACAAATAAAATATCGCCACACATTATGGTATTTGAGATGCCTTATGCTTTTGAATATGAATTTACGGAGTTTTTCCTATTTATGTAAAGAATGACTCTGCATCCTTATCGTTGTCACCACTGTGGTTCCTTGTCTGGAGTGATGCAACTGTGAATGTCACATGACCTCTGGAGCATCTGAATTCTCAGTCCCTGTGATGAGAGGTTGATCTACCTGCTGACTCAAACTTCAAACTATTTCTGATTGGTGAGGCCTGCTCCTCGACAGTGAAGATGGGGATCCCTTGGCCTGACTTTTTTTACACTTTTCACAAGGATTCCATGGCTTATCTTTTAGACAGGGCTTCTTCTCCCACCAATAGGAAGCCCCGCTGTGGAAGTTGTGTTCAGCTTGGCTCACTCCATTGCCCTCTGTCTTCTCTCTCTCCCTCCCTCCCCCCATCTCTCTCTATATATATATATATTCTTCAGCTATCTAATCACTACTTGTATAAATTCCACACATTCTTCCTCTCTTTCTCTGTTCAGAATAGTCTTATTTTTTCCTTATCTTGATTCTTCTTCACTGGGTGGCACTGAGTGGAGCAGCTCCTAATCCTCTATCTCACTGGTAAGTCAGAAGAGTTTTCTTAGTACTTCTTTGAATAACATTCCTCCTGCTTTGGAAGTGTTGAGTCTTTCTTGTGCACCAATAAACTAGATGCTTATTCTTCCAGGGTCATCCCAACGTTTCCATGAGCTTTCTGGCTCCTTTTCATTCTCTCCTGTTTTTATCCCTCTGACTCTTATTGTCAAAGAGCCTGACTTCAGCTCACTGGCTCTTTCCTGTCGGGTCTGCCCTGTAATTAATGTCTTCTTTCATGGCTTTCATCTTGTTTATTGTATCTTTCCTTCAGACCGCAGCAGACAGCTGGAGTTAATTAAGACTGGATCACAGATCCATGCCACCAAAGGCTGAGTTCTCCACCTGACTCTAGGACAAGTGCAGAGGATCCTCCCTAGGTACTGGCCCAGGGGGGTGGGCCATCAGGATATTCCTGGTTTGTGGGTGCCTGCTCAAAACACCAATATCGGATTTAATTATTTCTTTTTTTAAACTTTATTTATTAATTGGTTTTTAGAGACAGAGTTTCTCAGTGTGGCCCTGGCTATCCTGGAACTTGCTCAGTAGAACAGGCTAGCCTCCAACTCAGAGATTTGTCTGCCTCTGCCTCCTGAGTGCTGGGATTAAAGGTGTGCACCACTCACCCAGCAGATTTAAGTTACTTCTGTTAACACTAGTTAGATAATAACTTACTTATTCAACAATAGGAGCTGATAGTCTAAAATTCTAAGCCTTGAGACAAAAATGTCCCTGCCAGTAAGGGACTGAAATTGTTTCATGAAAACTTTAGTGAACACTTAGAACACAAAACAGCGAAAAAAAAAGATGGAGGCACTCCTGTTCAACATGCTGACCTCAGAATGTACTGACATCAGAAGCAAGCACCTCGGTGTAGCCAGCAAGATCCTGGGAGCTGGTGGCTCACATCAATCAGAATCGGGACCAAAAAGTCTGCAGGAATGAGACAAGCCTCTGAAGGGCTCTGAAGAGTTCTGAAGGGCTAGAAAAGTCCAAATTCCTGGCAGTTCTGTGGTCTCCACCAAACTACAACACACATGAGCCACGTATGCTAGCAACAAGGGACCCTTCCAGGGATAAAACTTCCCACCAGGCTCTCCTGCCTCTGGACTGACTCTGACCTTGGTGACATTTAGTTTCAGGCATGCTGGTTGACATAGCTCAGCACAACTGAGACGGTGACCAGTCAATCTTTGTTACCTTCAAGAAGTACGGCACTCAAGGAACATCCGCTGCAGAGCCAGCATCCACTCACTCCCCACCAGTAGATATGGACGCGGTGGCTTGCTGTGCCCCAGCAATTGGACTTGGAACCAGCTTGTGCCAAACTCTACCTGCTGTCTGAGAATGAACTCTGCCTCCAGACATCCGTGATATTGTTTAGAGCTAGATTGTTGGGTTGTTGGTGTCGTTTGCTGGGAGCTGTTTTCCTCTCCCTGTTGTGCGAACTGTGCATTTGAAAAAGACACCTGACTGTCTGCCTTTAGGATGGGTAAGTCCTGTTCAAGATAAACACCACAACAAACACACTGCCACTGAGCAATAAAGCATGAAACGGTCTGGAGAATACTGAAGCGGCAAAGGGAAACAGCACCAGGGCTGAAGGTCGAGTTGCAACATGAAATTCGGGGAATATTCCTGATGGTGCATGGCAGAATCACAAAATATGACTAACAAAGCTTCTTGATGAGACAAATCTAGGTTTATGCTGACCTCGGTAAGGAAGCTGCATCTCAGAAGGGGCAGGACAGAGCTGGAACATCTATTGGGATTTGGAAGCAGTGTGTGACGAAACATTGAAGAAACTCAACTTATAATGAGGGGTTTACTCAGGCCCATAGTTGAAGGTCTCGGTCCACGGTCACTTGGCTTTTTCTTCTGGCACTTTGGTGAAGTAGGATGTAAGAGCATGAAGAAGAGCTAAGTTGTTCTTCAAGGACATCTGAGAACCAAACAGAAATGGGGGAAAGCAGCTGTGTCCTGACACCTTCTTCATGAGTGTATTAGTTACCTCTCTCATCACTTGTCAACTCTCTGACAAGAAAGAACGTGACTGGCAAGGGAAAGTGGTGGGAGTAGACGAGGAGGAACTGGGCATCGGGGAACTGAGGGTGTACTTGATCAAATCACATTATCTGTGGGAATGAACAGTCCTGGAAAGAAGCTGTCTGCACAGGCTGATCTGCTGGTAATCACTTCAATGGCTGGGAGGGTTTTTTATGGTTGCTGATCTGATAGCCCAGTTATACTTTCTTTGGGGCTCTCTCGAGCCCTTGCCCATCTCTGCATCAGACCTAACATCCTGATAAAAAGACAACAACCTTTACAAAGTTCACCAAACCTATTCCCCACCAATGGAAGGGCTAAGAATGGCATCAGGTAACTCCTGAGACCTACAGTTGAGATTCCTCTGTGTTGTGGAATAATCCTTCTGTACACTGTGAAAATGTGTTGCTCACATTTTTAATAAAAAAGCTGATTGGTCAATAGCTAGGCAGGATTTTGGAGGCAGAGAGAATGCTGGGAAGAAGAAGGGAGGAGTCAGAGAACTGTGAGGAGACGCCATGAGATGCAGAGCGAGCAGGATGGGAAGTATGGACATGAGGTAAACAAGCCTCGGGGTAGCACATAGATGAATAGAAATGGGTTAGTTTAAGTTATAAGAACTGACTGGAGACAAGCCTAAGCTATAAACTAAGCATTTATAATTAATATTAAGTTTCTGTGTTGTGATTTGGGAACTGGCTGGCGGGACAGAAACCTACATCTACACAGAAACCTACATCTATACCTAAGCCTACATCTCTTCCTGCTGTAACTGCTGAGACCTATAGTTGAGAACCTTCTCTGCCTGCTGTAACTACCTACTTAATGTTTCCACCATTGTGTTTTAAAATGCCTTGGTTTATAGCTTTCTTTGTTATGTTACTACAAAAACTCCATGAAAATGCTTCCACATTGGAACATATTTGGAGAGACCTGCACATATGTCCCCAGGCCACTAGCTCATCTATTTGGCTCCAGAATAACCCGTGTCTTTTATTCCTTTGATATGAGTGAGAGCTGTTTCTTTCAACAACATGCGCATATACAAAATTCTCAAACAATTAAAAAAGAAGCAACTTAGGGGAGGAAGATATTATTTTGGCTCTCAGTTTAAGAGGGTAGAGTCCCTTGTAGGGCAGGAAGAATAGTGGAGTTCATGGTAATGAGAGCATATGGCTAGGACTCCTCTCATCTTCAAGGACCAGGAAACAGAGCCCATCTACACGTGCCAAGCCCCACCTTCCACAGCCCTACATCTTTCAGCTAGGCTCCAGCTCTGGAAGGTCCTCCTACAGTGGCCATCAGCATGGGATCAACTGTTCAAAGCTCACTAGCCTATGGGTAATATTTCACATTCAAACCATAACAGGGAGACAGGCAAGTCCCTAACAATCCAACTGTTTTCACTCAGCCCCACCTCCTAAAAGTTCTTCAACCTCCCAATAATTCCATCCCCTAGGGACCATACCTGCAACGCATCATATCCAAACCATTGTTATTGTTCTATTAGACAGAGCAATTCTTGAGACACGTGTTCTTCAGATGGCACCAAGTCCAGACAGGTTGAAATAATTACTAGGCTCTTGTTTCTGTTACCTCTGATGGCCACAGATTTGAAGGAAAATACAGGGTAGAGGTTTTAGGAGAGCAAAAGAGAAAGAGGAGATGGGAAGAGGATAAGGAAATAGGGCATAAAAGTTTCATATGTGCCATGAAAAAGAAATTAGTAAGAAGTAAATAGCCCATGGTATCCAGGGCATCACCAGTGCAAACAGCACCGCGGGTACAGAGACACTGTCAAAGCCAAGGGATGCTAATAATGACTGCTTGCAAATGGCAGAAGGGAATCCCTTCCCCCTCAGACCTTAGCAAACAACATTGCCGAGGAGTGGGTCTCAGACTTCCAACCTCCAGAAAACAAGGTCCTGTGGCATAAGCCATCCCATGGTGCACCTTGCTCTGCGAGTCTTAGCACATCAATATGGTTCCCCTCGAGAAGAAAGGTCCAACGTTTTTACACTGTTGTAGAACAGACAGCTATGACGGACCTTGTGTGGCCGGCCATCTCACATGCTGTCAGGTTTTACAGTCTTTGTTAATACTATTGCAAAAGTTCTCTTCAGGGCAGAGGGCATTAGGATGGGGTTTTGCAGAGGAATGTGTGGTCCTCTAATTCCCATCATTCCTTGGAGCTCTGATTTGGGCTTCTTCCGAGCCTGAGCATCTCTTGCAGACAAATGTTCCTTGGGTACAGTCGTGTGAGTGCAAGCCAGCGGGTAGAACCAGGCTGGCACTGCTGCCCCTCCATCTGACTGAAAAGCTGCAATGTCATGAACCACTGCTCTCACCTCCATCTCCATATTGTGCTCCGACCATTACCCTCACCATAGGTGAGCCTGGCGGGGGCGGGGGTCTCCCCGTATGACATTGCAAATGCTCCAAGATTGTTCTGACTGAATTTGTAGCCAGTGACATCGTTTCAAACCTGCTCTTGTCATGGTGTGGTGGCTGCCTGCCTATCCTCATGAGTTTCCAGACCTTCTGCATAGTCCTGGTGCAGGACGGCCAGTTGAAGTGTGATCTCACTTGGGCCGTAAGTGCCCAGACACTTGGCGACACATTCTTACTGAGGGTTTTTCTCAATGAGATTAACATCTTAGCCAGTTTACCAAATACATTACATTTCTTTAAACATGGGTGGGCCTCACCCCAAAACAGGGGTACAAAAAGGCTAACCTGTCACAGTGACCCTTTCCAACCATCACCAATTCAAACTGGAACCCTGCCTTCTCTTGGTTCACAGCCTGCAGCTTTTATTCGAGAACTACATCACGACATCTTTGGTGAGTCTTCAGCCTGCTGACCGCGGATGCTGGACCTTGTCAGCCTCCATAATCACCAGAGCCATTTCTTTACAACTATTGTGTGGCATTTTTTCCTCTGGGAATAACCTGATGCCATCTAGGAGTAGAGATTACCTTGTTCCAGTAGCTATGACCACCAGCGAACAGAATACAGTGGTAGCCAGGTCTACGGTAGAATGACGGAACGAATGAGCTCCCTAGTAGAAGGAAATAAGAGAGGGTCACATAACCCTCCCCTGAGACTCCTTCCTGCACTCCTTCCTCCCCCTCCAGCCTTAAATGATCTTGGGAAGGCTAGCATATACAGGAAATAAAAGGTTAGCCAAACGGAGGACTCCATAACGCAGCTTCCGCACGGTCACCATCCATAATGGGGTGGGACTTTGCAGTGACGTGGCTGTTTTGAGGTCACCTACACTCTTCTAAATAGCCCCTCAGTTGTGCTCTGTATGCAAGCCTAATAAACTCATGTTTCCCAAGTTGGACTCTGATGAAATTGTACTTTGTTCGTCCTTTGTACCTATCTGGGCAGAATAGACATTTGTTTATTTTTTTTTTTTACTGGCCCCAGAAAAGTTAATGTACCAATAGCAAATCTCTTAGTGTGTATACACACACACACACACACACAGAGTGTATTAGTGAGAGGAACTTAGAGAGGGAGACAGATCTCTCCAAGAGAGACCTCCAGCTTATCTATCTCTCTAGTGAATCCTCACTAATACACTATGCATTTAATCTAGCAATTAGGTCATTGGGATCAGGCTATGCCCTGATCTAATTTAGTGCATGCTGTGTAGCACAATGGTTCTTCAGACTGTGCCTTGTTCTCAGGAACTTTACTTTGCAAACAGATCTTGACCATTTTGAAGACGGAAGATGACTGTGCGCCTCGGTGGAAACATCACCACCACCACACGGCACCAACTGACAAATGACTTCTCCCTGGGTGTAGAAAGGTGCTAATTTATAAATTTACTAAGGTGAATTAAGACTGTAGGGACACTTGAGCATATTCAAACCATACCTGGGAAACCAGGTCCAGGAAATTTCTGGATACAGGGAAAGTATAAACTCCCTCAACTGGACCCCATAGTGATATGGACACCCAAAACAGGGATGGTAACAGCCCCCATCAACCTGTCATCTGACATCTGGTGTAGACACCAAAAACCAACAGGCAGTGAACCCCAAACTGTCTCTGGGGATCAGTTCAGCTCATTCCCCACTATTTGACACAGTCTACTCAACAACCATCTATCCATCTTCCTAGTCACCTGTCTAGACCTCCATCCGTCTCTTATCCCTTCATCTGGACTCAGTCCTGCCCTTGGACCTCTGCAGCTGGACTCATCACTGTGTCTTCATTCTCAAAGCTGAGACCCACAACAACCCAATTCTACAACAGCAACTTCTTCCCTGTAGCTGCTTGAGGTTGTTGTCAACACAGACTCCATTTATACTTCTGAAGTCTCTTGGAACTCTGAAGGATCCTCTGTGGTGCTTGGAATGAGGTTGGACCCCATGGGCGTGTATATTTGAATGCTTGGTCACTAGTTTGTGTAACTGTTTGTGAAAGATTAAGGGGTGTGGCCTTGTTAGAAGAGGTGGGTCACTAGAAGTGGGTTTTGAGGTTTCAAAAGTCCATGCCACTCCCAGTTAGCTTTCTGTCTCGTGGTTGTGTCTTGGAATATAAGGTCTCAGCTACTAATCCAGTGCCATGCCTACCCACCTGCTGGCATGCTCCCCACCATTATGAACATGGACTCAAAGTCTCTGAAACTGTAATCCTCAATTCTATAAATTGCCTTGGTCATGGTGTCTCTTTAAAAACAATAGAGAAGTAACAACTTAGGTGCATTACAGAATGCAGTGGTCTATAACAGCATGGATGCTGGGGTCTGGGAAGCCAGAGGTTGAACCCAAAAGACCTGAAGTGATCAAAGAAAACAGCCTACATGGAAGTAATGTACTCAGCAGCTTCTTCCACCTACTTCTTCAGGGACCAGCCAAGCACTGCAGCCTCCCGGCATGTACCTGCTGCCTCAGCACAAAGTCCCTGCTCATCCCTTAAGCTGTCTGAACCTACGTGTTTCTTCCCTGAGTGACAATCACCTCTGTGATACTTATGAGCAAAATCCATTACACAGGTAACAGTAAAAACCTAAGATGGGTGTTATTTCTTTTATTAGTGTTGTGTCTAAACAGAATGACATTAAGGAAAACAGAAATGATAAGGCTGTATCAATACTAGTCTTTATAGATGGGTAGACACATATACAGATAACCTGAATGTTATTTTTCTAATCACTCTACATCTATGATTTACATTAGGCCTCACTGTTAGCATTGTGTGTTCTAGGAGCATTGCAAAATGTTGAACGGCATGTATCTATCATTTTGATGTTACACAGAATAGTTAATTGCTCTGAAAAACCCATGTGTTCTATCTATTCATCTTTATTTCTCCCTGGTCCTTGGTTATCATTCCTAGTTTGTTTTATTGTCTCCATGCTTTTGACTTTTTCAGAATGTCATATAGTAGGAAGCACATAGCATGTGGATTTTTTCATAGTGGTTTCTTTCACTTGGTAATAGGTATTTAAAGTTTTTCCCTACGCTTTTGTAGCTTGAAAAGATACTCCTTTTCAGTTGTGAAAACTAGACCATTGTTGGATATACCACAGTTTATTTGCTCACTTACCTACTGTAGAAATTCTGGTAATTGTGACTAACATTGCCATAAACACGCCATTTAGCTAAATCTTCCCAAACCTCTCTCCAAGGTGTCTAATTAACTTGTGTTTCCATTGGTGACTTATGGGAGCTCCTGTCTCTTCGGTTCCTCACAGCATTAGATCTTGTCAGTTCTTTGGATCCTTGCCATGCTGGAAGGTACTACACGTCTTGTTCATGTTTTAAATAACAGTTTAGATTCCCTGCCTATTAAGAGTCTTCTTAAAATAGAGACAAGCAAAAATCAGTAACAACTATAAAAAGCAAATTACCCATTGTATCCATTGCCCTATCAGCTAATTACTTTTCATATCTGATGTTATCTATGCATATAAATGCATTTCTCTCTCTTTTTTCTTTAAAGCTATATGGAGATCAATTAAGCTAAAAGAAAACTCAAAATGTTCATTTGTAGCAGAGTTACAGTTCATTGTAATAGTTTGCCCTTTGATCTGACTTGGGGAAATCAAGCAAAATGACATTTCTTCTTTCTCAAAACGCAGATGTGCTAATAAATCACTCCAGGGTACTTATTTTGATATTTGATGTCTTCTAGACTGATCCCTAATAAGTATTATTTATCGTTTTCAATGGCTTCTCACTCTTTGACCCTGGGAGTCACATATAACACCATATGCTGTTCCAACCCTGTGAAATCCCTGGAATGGAAAACTTGCTGACCTGAAAACTGGCCTTTGACCTGCCGTACCTGACACCTGCTTCCAAACAGCGTCTTTGTCACAGGTTGCTGCAATAATGAGTAGGCCCTGTGCGTCTATAGTAGGTCACACCAAATAATTCATTTATACAGGAATTACATGAAGGCAGTAAATGTGGGGTGAAAGGGGAGAAGAGGAGCCACGGCTTACACCAGTGAAACTACACATGCCTGGTGTCCAGCCTCAAAGCCCTGAAACACACTGGTAAATCTGAACTCCCAGTAAACACTCACCTTAGTGACCATTGCAGACCTACTCTACATCTATCTCACCTCCTTTCTCATTCCCAGCTAACATTTCCCATCTCAAGAGAACATGAACTCTCTAAACAACATCTCCTCGGCCTTCACTCACCAGGGTGACCTTTCTCACTCTCTTACCTGTAATTGGTACCCTGCCTGTTCTGCTGTCTCAGAGTATTATTCTGACTGTCCCTTCCTATTCCCTCACTCCTCTTTCCTTGGTTCCTACCCATCCATAATTTAATCAGAATTATACTTTCAGTACAATCTACCCACCTCGAGTCCTTCAAGTCATCAAATTAGAGTTTTATCTTTGTCTTCAGAGTTAAAACTTAGCACTAATTCACTCATTCAGCAGACATTTGCTAAGTGCCAATTACACAGAAAGCTTCATTAGAGGCACTGGATATTTGGGGAGTAGGCAGAGATGGGTGGAAAACACTGCCTGAGCATACGGACTTGTATATCTTCATTTCTAATTGAAGGCCTCAGAATGCACCACATGTCCTTTCCATTAGACTGTTTCCACAGATAATGCAGAAAACAGTACCAGTAAGACTGAGTTCCTGCCAGCTCTTGCCACAGTAGACTGCTCTGAGGAAAGCCAGTTACCAGAAGTCATCCAGCTTTGCTCTGAGGGAGTCTGAAGACCCCGGAGTCTCTGCTAATGCTGCCTAAGGCCTAAATGGAATGGCGACAAATTGAGAGTCGAAAGATTGAATGATTAAAACCAAAATCCCTTCACAGTCCACATGGCAGCCGGACACGGAGATGGCCGTATAGCAGGTCTTCAGATTCAGCACATCTCAGGAAGTGCATCTTAGATCCTGGAAACCTGACTAGGGGCAGGGAAAGAATGAAGAAAGGACAGACATGAGACAGAAAAGCCGGGATGAGGTGGGGGTGTGCACACCGTGATGGATGGGCACCTACTACTGTCTTAACTCAGAACCTCAGTGGGTTTTATCTATTTATCTATTTATCTATTTATTTATTTGTTTATTTATTTATTTATAAGTAGACTGGATGTGAGACTTACTACTGAACATGATTTGGTAGGGTACAGGAGAACACCGTGGAAGCCCCCAGGAGTGCAGGGCTCACCACTTGTCCAAGGGACCACAATTGGGGATATACTTGACCCCACAGCCATCGGGAGTGAGTCACTTCTCAGCAACCATGTCTTCAAATCCATCTATCTGCATTAAACTTGGTGAAGGCCCATTTCTTTGACATGTGGATCTTCTGGCAGCCAGGGAACTTGAACTTGGCTCTACGAAGAGCCTCAATCCCATGTTCCTTGTTCTGCAGCTTGGTGCGGATGGACATGATGACCTGGCCAATGTGAACCCTGGCCACTGTGCCCTGGGGCTTTCTAAAGGCACCACGCATACTTATCTGGAGCCCGTCAGCCCCAGCACAAGATAACATCTTGTTGATTCGGATGACACGGAAGGATGGAGCCTCACTCCAATATGAAAGCCATCCTTGCCACAACTCTTTATCGTGTATTTGCTGGCACAAATGCGGGCAGCCTCCAGAGCTTCAGAAGAGAGCTGCTCTTATTCATCTGACACCATGTGGCCACAAAGTGGGAATCATCAACTTTTGCCTTCTTCTGCCCCAAGCCAAAGATGCGGATTATAGCCTCAGGAACACCTTGGCAGAAGCGAGACTTTGAGTATGTGCTGCTTGTTCTTACAATACCGGTAAACACTGGGGCGGGTCGGCGATCCATGACGAAAAGAAGATTGTCGGTGGTGCGCTGGAGGAAAAGAGCCTCGGTGTGTTTAGTCTGTACAGCATGGGTGAGGGTGGTGCCACAAGTCTCTAACGGCGAGCAGATGCAGGCTGTAAACATCCAGAAGGAGGAAGCTTGCAGCTGCTAGTTTTTGTACACACTGGGCATCTCCTACTTGGATCAGAGGGAAAGGCTTTGTCAGCTTTGAGACTGGCTCATATGCAGAAAGGCTTTGCCAGTTGCCCATGGGTCTGAGGCTCTGTCCTTGTCTTGGCTACGCCAGTGTTAAGAATTCGCATTCACTCAGGACTTCACTCACTCAGGGTTTCTTCCCTTCCCTACAAAGAAGGGGTCCCTAACAGGGATCAGAAAAGAAAGCCATCACGGCTGACAGAGGGAACCATACTCCTTCCTGGTGTTTCTTAAAGTTGAATAAAAGGAAAAAATCAGTCTGCAAGAGAAAAGATGTGTGGGAAATTGTCAACCTACCCTGTGGCCAGTGAGACTAACTTCCTGGGGATCAAAGTCTACTCCAAAGACCTGTGTGGAGTACTAGGAGACTCCAGGAGTTTGAGCTCAAGAGCAGTGCAAATACAGCATTTCTCATTCTTATTACTAAAGTAAGCAGCACATGAGGTGACATTTGAGGTTAGCTTAAGCAAATACAAGTGCATAGAGGGTACACCTGGTGTTCCTTCTTATCATCTTTGGTCACCGTGAAAAGAGCCAAGAATCTTCCTCCCAGACCTTGACCTTTTCCACAGGGATAATGTGGACATGTCAGGGCATTCCCTTCATGTTCTTTCAAGTGTGTTCATTTATCATAGTTTATGCAATTCTTTCTAGAAGGCCACCCTGTGGGAAGAACATTCAGCACTCTGTCCCATCCATAGTTCACAGTAAGTTCACAGATTTCTTACACAGGCTCCCACAGGAAATAACTTCATTTATAGGAGTAGTACAGAAAATTCAAGAATTATTTCAGACTTCATAAGCTTGCTATATATGTTAGATTTCCATTTCAGTGACAGATACCTGAGCAAAACCACTTAAAATGAAGAAAGATTTATTTCATTCCATGATTCGGAGGTTTGAGCCATGGCTCACTGGTTCTATTGCTATGGGCCTGAGTCCAGAGTGAACGTCACGGTGGTGAGTATATGGTGGGCTAAAGAAGCTTACGTCATAGTACACAGGAGGCAGAAAAAAAAAAAAGAAAGAAAGGGTCAGAAATATGGTACATCTTTCCTAGGTATGCCCCCAGCAACCCACTTTCCTCTAACTAAAACCCACCTCCCAATAGTAGCATGTTATGACTCCACCAAAAGTTTAATCCATTGGTTGGGTCAGAGATCCCAGGATCCAGTCACCTCTCACCGTAGTCACCAGTTGGAGAGCAAAGGTTCCACCCATGAGCCTTCAGGACAAACACATCCTAACCAAACCACAGCAGTGCATTTTTTAATGTGGGTGAGCTGTTTAAATTGGAGATGTCTCTTGGAACCTTGGCACACATGAACATTTAATTCTCTATGGATGGAAGCGGATCAAATGAGGCTTGAAATACCAAGAATGTTACCCGACATTGTTCCTTATGAAGAACTGGATCTGTGTCCCTTACTCAGGACACAGAATCAGAAGAAAACCAAGTGTAAAGTCGGCCTAGGTTAGCAAGACTCCATGGGGAGGGGTGGGGGGAACTAAATTGGATTTGAACCTTAGTCTCATATAGACTAGCAATAAAACTAAGTATTTGCCCAGGTCGCATGATGTTTTAGTGGTGGAGAAAGAATGCTGGCAAAAAAAGGAAGTAAGATTTACATTTTTCGTAGCTAAAATTTCATCCCATGCCACTCATCTTTACCATAGTCAGGAGCTGCATGGCGACACAGATCCTATCGGGTTCCAAGAATGTTGACCTTTGTTTCAAGTTGCAGTCCTTGTGTGATTGATATATATGAATATATAGCTGTTTGTCACATACTTTGGAAAGTCGAGGTTTCATAACACCATGTCCTGCCAATTTAAAGGTTCACCGTAGACCTGAACTCTGAGTACCATGCAAGATTTCAGGTTCATGCTATCATTTTTAATGTTTTATGGGAATCTTTTGGATTGAAGATTTGGCTGCAGGCTGCTTGATTTAAATGACTCTTTTTTTTCTTCTTGCAAACTGAGATCTGGGAGCTTGATACAAAATGGTATAATGTACTGTTGAATTAATAAAATACCAACAGAATTACATTATAATAAGTTCAACCCACTTTTACCATGGGTCTTGTCCCATGAAAGTAGCAACATTTTAAAGTAAACAGCAACCTGGTACCCCAAAATAACTCAAAGTAAGTTGTTTATAAAAGGTTATTTTAAGGGGGGAAAAAGCAAAAGTCATTTTTACCTTTGGTATGTTTTGCTAGAGTTTTCCTGCCTGGCCCACAGTCAAGATAAATCTCTTTCACCTGCCAGTCCCATAGCCGCTCAGACCCAACCAAGTAAACACAGAGACTTATATTGCTTACAAACTGTATGGCCGTGGCAGGCTTCTTGCTAACTGTCCTTATATCTTAAATTAATCCATTT